>LJIJ01002540.1:0-25944 GCA_001718145.1 Orchesella cincta
AACGCATGTTCTGTCAATAACAAATCCTATTCCATCATTGAAAAAGCTTATTCCGTCATTGAAAATATTACTTTATCATTGGGAAAGCTTATTCCATCATTGAAAGGGTTATTCTGTCATTGGTTTCGGTCATCCAGTAATCGTAGTTTATTCATTGGATCTTGTTATTACAAACGTTTATTTAACGCAGTCCTTCATTGGTATCCAAAATTCAAGCAAATAGGGACGGAGTTACATTCAATCATTGGCTTTAGTGAGTTCTAACATTAACCCTGGAACGAAAATGATGTTTATGCATCAAACTCCTTTGTTTCATTCTGGCTACTTAAGGTAAATGCAATATCGTACTGCTTAACTCTAGTCGGAGCCCTGACTCATGCAAAATTAACAGCTGATTGGTGTACTTAGCAAAGTTTTAAGCAAACATGACCTATATTTATGAAATGAGATAATATCCAACAAAACCCTATTTTTAACCAAATACTTCAAGAATATAATACCATATTAGAAAAATAATTAAGAGTACACAATCAAATGTAGAATGAAAATCAAAGGTAGTTTATTAATACAACAAACTGAACCAAAGACAACAGAGTGAAGAAGATAATAAGCACTGCGATTTTAGTTATCTGGCATTGTCTTGAAAGTGTCCTGACTGCTATCCACGTCTTTTGAATCTACATTGGACGCTTCAGATTGGCTCTTCTCGAAGTCGTTCGCAGCATCAACTAAAGCCTTCTCGTCGTCTATTTCCTGCTTGAAGATACCTTCCCATTTTTTGCGGGCAGCTGCTTCAATGCGGTAAGGTTTTGACGGATCAAAGAATTCGTTCTTGTAACGGCAGTTTAGCAATACTGGTCTGTGCCTAAAATTAAAAAATTCCTGCATGTTAAATTAAAAGTTTGCTTAAATTTGAAGACATTATTAATACTCATAGTGTTGAACTTACATTTAATATAAGAATCACAGTCAACGCATCTATTAAATTGGCAATCTTCCTTCAAGTTTCTCCCTTCGATTTCAACACCACATGAGCTGCACTTTTGACCTTGATACTTCCTTAAAGCTGACTTGACCATAACACGACTGCAAGCTGGACAGTACCTGTCATATCGCAAGTCGAACGAAGGAAAACTTGCCAAATTCTGCTCCATCTCCATCCTCTGTCTCTTTTCGGTTGGAGTACTCATCTGTAAATGAGATAAAACACAACAGATTTTATTAAATCTATCGTAAAGTAAGCCTTGGCTAAAGTTTGCACATTCATGCCAAAAACTTTTTGTCTCCGATTTGGCTGAAAATTTACAGGATAATAGATTTTTATGCGTAGATTACGAATCTGTAATCAGATGATCGTTTTAGCTATCGTGGCGCCCCCCAGAGGGAAAAAACGGCGAAAAACGGCAAAAAAAAACAAAAATTCCCGCTGTGTGGAAATTTAAAAATTTCTGAAACGATCATCTGATTACAGATTCGTAATCTACGCATAAAAATCTATCATCTTGCAAATTTTCAGCCAAATCGGAGACAAAAAGTTTTTGGCATGAATGTGCAAACTTTAGCCAAGGCTTACTTTACTTACAAAACAAAAAATGATAATGAAAACAAAAAATAATGAAATAAATAATTTATAATTTGCTTACCTTTTTTCTAATTACTGAAGATAAATATTTCGATCGCACGATCTAGAACTCAGGAAGCACGATGTAGAACTTGGGTTAAGAAAAGTTCGAGTTCAGCCTGCTACTGCATCACAGTCGATTGGTGGGGAAAACCCACGTGTCAATGTTGGGGGTGCATGCATTTATTACGGCCCAGATTTGTTGACATGAAATTTAATTACCTTTAGAATGTCTTGGAAGTTGCACTTTTTTGAAAGACGAAACACGGGAGGGCGAGCGAGCTTGCTCGCCCGACAACTGTCTTATCAACGTTGCGTTAGCACCGTTGATTAAATTTGGAAACCCTTGGTTCCAAATGGACAGTCTGTTGAAGACTGATATGGAATCACCATGCATGTCTTTAGCTTAAAAATGCAAGGACGGCCAAACGGTTTAACGTCTAGACTTCATCTGAAAAACAATACATGTGGAAGGGCGCTCTGCATAATATCTAACATCAAGTGCGATCATACTTTTATATGCCTAGACTATATAACGCAAAATTTGCAAAAACCAGTCGTTTCCAAGCTGACCCTATCGGGTTTGAACCGCTGTGGCTGGCGACTAGGAAAAAAATTCAACAAATGAGGGATCATCCATACATTTTGAGCATTATAGAAAGCATACTACAACAAAGTTGTTTATCCAACTCAGGTCCATTTTGAGATTATTTTGACCAAAGATTTTCATACATGTATTGCTAGTTACATGAAGACAAGTATATACATACTTCATTTTCCTGCATATTTGGCCATACTCTGCTTCCAACTTCAAATGCTACATATAAAATTAAGCCGACTCTGTTACGTATTCCTACACTCAGTCAGTGTTCAGCATCTAAATTTATATGCCGGGAGTCTAAATTTAGACTCCACTTCGGAGTCTAAATTTATATGCCGGGAGTCTAAATTTAGATGCCGGGATCTAAATTTTGACTCCCGCCACATAAATTTAGGTTCCAGGAATCTAAATTTATATGCCCGGCATATAAATTTAGACTCCAAAAAATTGATAATTCGTTTTTTAAAAAAAAGCACGATGAAAATTAATTTTTACACGATGAATATTTTTTATTTTTTTTACTTTTTCATATTCCGATTTAAACTGACTGTTAAACCTCAACACTTTTTGTTACACGATTTTTAAGTTTAAAAATACGATTTGGAGTCTAAATTTATATGCCGGGAGTCTAAATTTAGATTCCAGCATCTCTCCCGGCATATAAATTTAGGACTCCGAGGTGGGTCTAAATTTAGACTCCCGCGCATATAAATTTAGATGCTGAACACTGACTGACACTTGCTGTCTCATGTCCCACACTATATTTAGTAAAAACGTGCAGACTAAGTAATGTATGTTCAATTAGCTTTCAATATTAGCAATAACAAATGACATATTACATTGTACTTAAGAGGAACGAAGCATGACTTCATTTCTTGTACTACAGATCTGTTGATACAAATATATGAACACATACTACAAAATTAGTTGGATTTACTGCTATGTAAGTTATTCATACAAAAGATGACTTTCTTTGCATAATCAATCGTGACAGTTTAAATATAGTATATGTAATTAAATATAACAGCAGCAGCCATGAAAAAAGACCCAAACCAGTGAATCGCAAAAAGGTTGCTTTCGTTGAAATACGAAACGGTCGCATGACAAATAAATAAATGCTTTCTCAATTAGAGTTTGCATTTGGTTGACTCCTGTTTTGTCGGCCGCAGAAAATGTAACACTAAGTATATTATCAATTTAAAAACAGTAATACTGATATTATATATATAAATATAAGTGGAGTTCGGGTCATAAATTAATTCAGCCTTCTAAAAGCAAAATCAAGATACATACAAGCCCTTTCATTCTGCTAATATAAACTAACTCTGACCTGTGTTTAGTTTCATGTACTCTAATGAATACGAACTAGAAAAGTGGCAAAATGAAAACATAACAATCATAAAGTTTATTACATTTTATAATAAAGACTAAAGCCACTTAACAATATAAGCCGATAACATAGAATTGATTACACTTGCTGGGGCAATCCAATAAATTGTAATTGGCATGAACCCAATAAACAATTATGATCCACGTCATTTTCGGCGGCCGATAAAACAGGAGTCAACCAAATGCAAATTCTAATTGAGAAAGCATTTATTTATTTCTTTGTCATGCGACCGTTTCGTATTTCAACGAAAGCAACCTTTTTGCGATTCACTGGTTACACAATAAAGATTTCTGTGGCATTATTTACTTTGTAAAAAATCATCAATTTCCCACTTGGCGGTATGCATGAAGATCTCCTTGCTTTAAACCACAACTTTTACATAGGGCCAGATACCCCATACATGTAAGCGTATGAGTGTCACCCGTGCATCTTCTTTTCGCTATTAATATATTAGATTGCAGCAACTGTGTGCGTAACATACATACATAGTTCATGACGTTCCCAACCTCATTTACACCCGATTAGCACGAATTTTTGCATGGCATAATTTCAATTAAATCCTAGGACCGTGTTTTAGTCATTTTAGAAACTTATAGTTTGGGCACCAGTAAAGTCTACGGAACTATATTTCGAATCCTATATATTATTTTATATCAATTCGGTTTTTATCCAATTATGTAGATTTTTATTGTTATTTTGTTGCTGAAATGAGTAGAACATTTAAAGTATTCAGTATCACACGACATTCAATTTTGGGTTATAAGTTTAGTTAGGTATAGAGCTAGTCTACGTTTTGAATAAACGATACACCTTGTCTCCGATAGACTAACATCCTTTATGTCTGACATATTAACATCTCTCGGCTATCTACTATCATCGCAATGTTTAAACTTGTTTATGAATTTATGTTAGGTTATGTGTGTTAAACTGATTTTATGTATCAGAAATTTTTTGTTAGACCTCAATATAACAAGTACATAAATAATACGCGCATATTCCTTTTTGCAAAGACAGTTTTAACAAACTTATAGTACCTTAAATCGCAAATCTGTAAGTATTTGCTCCAATTTCTTGAAAACATGTCAAACAAAAGTTAGTACAATACATATGTTAAAATATGTTCTTCAAAATTTTTCCATCAAATTCAATCATTAGTTACAAAGAAGAATAAAACATTTTTCGGTCGAAACCAATATTGATCGGCTTCCTTAAATTTTCAGGTAGTTTACAAATTGCCACGGAATACATACTTGGTCAAATTTCCATTTTAGTAGTCATTTAGCCTGGTCCCAAATTTTCCTCTCAATGCTTGTTTTATTCTGCTAGTCTAGTCTACAACTGCCACCAAAATTCTTTTCAAAATTTTATAATCATGAAATCCTACTTAATTTTGCTGGCTTTTAAGCTAAACCAGTACCTAGATAGTATAATCTTTCCAGCTTATTTCATTTACTGGAACGAAGAATCCCAGGCATGGAGAACATTCAGAAAATCACAAAGATTAAAACTGCTACCATATTTGTTCACAAACTATATCATCAATGATGGAATTCTAATATTCGGGTGTGGAATATTTATAACAATGGTAAGCATTAGAATCCCAGGAATACTAACCTTTGAACAAATCATTCTATTCTACTTGTATTGGATGGGCTACGTAGTAGCAATCGGGTGCGATATTGCAATCTATCGCTTTGGCAGCGAATTAGTTGCGTTTACCAATTCCTACTTGCATTTGGATGACGTCAATAACGAAGGAAAAATCGATATCAGCATTCAATTAGGAATGGACGAGCTGAAGAAAGTTTGGAGGGGCGAAACTCACTGCCTTGGTTTAACTTTAATAACAACGTTCTCAACGCTTTCCTTTTCACCGATATTTCTGCTGTAATCTTTGTTTGGTTTAACTGGGACCCTGGTTATTTGACACTAACGGTGCTATCAGAAATCTTTGAAATGGACACAAATATTGCTTCAAATACGTGCCTTATTTTAACTCGATACGTATTAACAATTGCAGGAACTCAAGCCTTCTTTTTCAGCTTTCGAGCCATTTTGTTAACATTAGGCTTAGCAGGGATTTCAGAATTCGAGATTTTAAATGATTTAATTATGGAAGATACTAAGGTAAAGAAATTAAGTAGCCGGACTGGAGTTTTTTAGGTATAACTTCGGAATTACCAGGGTTTTCAGGAGGAAGTATGCTTTATTTTAAACTGCACCAATTAAGGATCATGCCATATGAAGATCAGTTCCTTATAGTCCAATACGTGCAGACGGCACGCTATTCAAAAATTCAATTTAAAACAGGAGTTTCCTTCATTTTTTAGAATTCCCATTCATAGTTCTGGAACAGTCAGAGACTCCGTCATGAAAATGATCGTTTTTTGTTACCTTTTATAGGTTAATTAATATAATATTTACTTTTGGACAATTACGATTTACTGGTATCTGCTAGACAATTTTGAATTTTTGGACTAAATGGTGTCACCGAATTTAGGAGGTTTTGTCAAAATTGACTGCATTTCAACGTCTGTAAAAATTGACATAAGTATCATATGAGGTGCATTTGTATAGAATTCTACTGTAAATCGGACATTCTATTTAGGGATGGAAACAGTTTTTTCATATTCCTTACTTTTACTGGATATTTTATAGGCCAAAAATGGTAAAAATGCTTGGAAAACAGAAATTTTGGATGAGTACAAAAAC
Organism: Orchesella cincta; assembly: GCA_001718145.1. Classification (NCBI taxonomy): domain Eukaryota; kingdom Metazoa; phylum Arthropoda; class Collembola; order Entomobryomorpha; family Orchesellidae; genus Orchesella; species Orchesella cincta. Next base: position 6,325 of record LJIJ01002540.1, read on the forward strand.
ATCCCTGATTCTTCAAGAATTAAAAATTACAGAAACCTTATGTTTATGTCGTACACTCCACAGAAGACGCCCTTCAATATGCATGACTGTTTATATCATAATGTGTTGTTGTTTTAAAACTACAATAGTTTAAACACAGTCGGCTACTTAATTTCTTTACCTTATTTTTAACGTTGCCACTGAAAGAAAATTTAGAACGCTTCAGGTTTTGTATGCAACAGGTTTTGAACTGTGGAAATTTATTTATGCAGCGTGTCTTGCAGGCGGTTTTCTGTTTCTTGTTCTTGGTCCAAGCATAATTATTTTTGGGTTCAGTGCTTTTATTCCGTTGGGTTCTGCCTTTTTTACTGTGTTAATGTTGGTTGCCGTATGTTTATTGATTGAGGTAGGATGTTCCGAACATGAGATAAGTATGCTTTTGTTTCAAAAATGGAGACGGAGCTTGGCTAAATGCGAAGGATTTGAAAGGAAACGTTTTCGAAAAATAATGCCAAGTTTCAGAAGTATGTATTTCGAGTCCGGTAGAAGTCGGATTTATGGACCGGGATTTCAAAATTAATTATTATGATAGCACACTCAACTCTATTGTTAACTTGTTGCTAGCTGTAAATGAAGTTCCACATTAATCCATTACAATATTTTACTATTTTGCATTATGTAGCAAATGTTTTTGAACAAAATATTATATCTGCTGAAACACAAAACATATTAAATTTGTCCTATATGGGCCTCCTCATTTATGTCAGAAAATAAACGAGAAAGGAAAAATCCTATTTTATACAAAAATGTTAGAATGGTTTTACTTTTAAAATGTTCATATATAAGTCATGTGAGGATGGAGAGTTGAGTTGGTGAAGGAAGGAGCGTCTTATATTGAGCTCCCGTCAAAGTTCCTTTTTCTAGGTGAAAAACCGCTTGTTGGAGTGCTATTTTAGTTCCACAGGACCAGCTTGTCGTAGGGAACACGATAAGCAAAGCAATTAATCAGTGTGGTGCGGATTTTAGTTTTAATTATAGTTTTTAATTGTGTGTTAGTGTGTCTATTGACACTTTTACACACACGGTCCACAAAGCAGAATCTGACGTATGCAAATGAGCTGTATATGGAAAGGTATCGTTAGTCTCATATTTTTTCTTCTTGGATGGTGAGTGCCCTCATGGATGTCTTATTGAAGGTACGTTAAAATACGGAAAGCCATAAGTCAACGCATACCAAACCAACAAGAACTTGCATGCATACTCAAAACAACTCTCTGGACCTTTGAACAAATATCTCTCGAAGAATACCCAGTCTACAGCTCGATGATATTTTATGCATGTCTCGTTCATTAAGCAGCAAATATAAGCACACACAGTTCATTTGATGAACTAGTGCATCATATACGCACATATAGTTCATATGATGAACTGTGCTGGACGCATACTGTAGTATACGGAGACCGTGTGCACAGCAGTTCATATGATGAGCTAGTGCAGGTCTATCGAAATACTTGATAGGCACATATAGTTCATGTGATGAACTGTGCGTGAATCGTACTGTAGTGTACGAGGACCCCAGTGCACATACGATCATTTGATGATCAGTGCAAGTCCAGCATAATACGACGAAGGTACATTTAGGTCATTTGATGACCGATACAAGTCGTGTACTGTAGTGCATGAATATACCGGAGTACACAGTCATATGATGACTAAGTGTTCGTGACACACCGAAGTGTAGGATAACCCCCTGAGCACACAGTCATATGATGACTAAGTGCTAGTGACACACCAAAGTGTATGATAACCCCCTGAGCACACAGTCATATGATGACTAAGTGCTGGTGACACACAACGAAGTATATGATAACTCCTGAGCACAAAGGTCATTTGATGATCGAGTGCTGGAACACCCAATATTAGTACAAGAAAATACTGAGAAGGCCCTAAAGCAGCAAAAATGTCGAAGAGAAACCAAACCCCTACAGTCCCCCAACTAGTACAGAACTTTGAAACCGGCAAATCAGCTGAAGAAAATGCACACAAGAGAAAATGTAGGTCCCCGTTAAGCAAAGACGAAGAGGAACTGGACATGAAAGCATATATGAAGAAGCTGTTCAACGATAATGCGGATGAAAACAAGGCATTACACAAACAGCTGTCAGAGGACATTGGTGATCTGCGCAACACAATCACGGAGAACCATGCAGTCCTGCAAGGCCAGATAGAGGAGCTTAAACTTGAAAATCAAGATCTAAAGGCGAAGCTGAGCCAGACAAAAACGGAACTGGAGGAGACACAAGTAGGCCTCGCAGAAGCAAATGATAGGATCCTGCAATTGGAAGAAAATGCTAACAAGAACACTCTCATAATAAACGGAGTGCCTGAAGCTGCTGGCGACACTAACGAGACATCAGCTATGAGAGTAAACGCCATTATAAGGGATCAACTGAAACTTACTCAAGTGTGCCAATCAGCACGAAGGCCTTGGGAAAGAACAAGTAGGTACTAGACCACGGCCTATACTGGCGTATTTTGTATCCCAGGATGACCGGTTCCGTGTTCTGTCAAATAACAGAAAGACAAACCCAGGCATATTTATTGGCCCCGATTACCCCATACAAGTCCGTAAAGTGCGCAAAATCCTCCGAGATGAGGCCAAGAAAGCTGAACAGAGAGGAGAAAAGGTCAAGTTCCTATGGAAAAATTATAGCATTGTGATTGAAGGAGCAGAACGTCACTGGACATATTTCCAGTCTCACAATGAGGACATCGAACAAATGGAATCCGATCCTTTCGCATAGGAAATCGGCCGGCTCACACACGCACAAACTTCGAAAAAATTGTATATAGCACAATCCCCAAATTCCACATTCTTAAGTAACGAAAGCGATACCTCCCCTAAATTAAAACCATCATCCAGACAATTAAAAGCTCTCTTTTGGAATTGTCACGGTTTCAAGAATCTCTTCGACCTTGATGAAAACGAGAAATCAATTATAACTTCTGCATCCATAATAGGACTTCACCGAGACCTGGATAGCAATACGATATTAAGAACCTGTCGCCAAAATTCCTACATGTAATTACGACGATATTATCATCAATCCCGTCAACAGGGATAGAACAGCACGGGCGAGAGCAAAAGGAGCATATACTACTATATGACAAAACAAAAACACTTTAGGCATCGCCAGAGAGCATGGACGCAATTCAAACACCTTACGAACAACCCTCCCAAGCTCTCCTGGCACGACCATTACTTACACACATATATATTCATATATATTATTACAAATTAATTTTATTATATATATTCCCTATTCGTACTTCATGTAAATATGAATCCGTGCAATTTGTGTGTGGGCTGTGGCCCTCTTCATGCAATAAAAACTAACTAACTAACTAACTATAAGTCATGTGAGTGATAGAAGAGTTTTTGGCATAAGAATTTGCTTCAATTAATTTAGAAACATTCATATAAGGAAGGACGAAGTTAAAATTTTCCAACAAACATGGCTATTCTAACAAGATAACAATGTTGGCCTCTAAAGCCAGCTCATGTCTTTCGTTTTAAAAGCTTGTCCGGTACCCCATAAGCCTCTACCAATCCGTATGGTGACAAAGCTTTAAGAAACAAGCCAACGCTTATATATATTTCCCCCCTGATTTTTCAATTTTTCAATACTCACTCACAATGTTTGGATTGAAATCGTTTTTATTAAAGTTTATATATCTGCAGTGTTTGTAAATTGAAAATGCTTAGTTCAGTCAGAGCTCGAGAATGAGCTGTTAGTTCTGTGCAAACAGAAATAAAGCTGTTTCAGTCGATGGAAGCAGGGTGAGCCTTCTCTGTAAACTTTCACTGCTGTCACTAAGCCTCCCATATTATATTCATTTAGAAAAACTGGATCAGCTTTCAAAGCCTTATTTGAAACATACAGGTTCGAAGCAAATCCTTCACAAAACACACACTGTAAGAAGAAAGAAATGAGAAAGGAGTGGTTTAGAGCGTGTGCATTTGGCGAATTCTTAGTGCCATGGCCTGGCCGGCCCGTCGGTGATTTCAAACAAGGCCGCCCTGTGCCCACCCTGCTGTTTTCAAATTTTCCGCCCGGGCCTGACCAGGCGCCTGGCCAATGGCCGTTTTCAACATACTTTGGCACCGTAAACTAATTTTTCTTGAAGAAAACGGATGCTGGATATCGGTAAATTTACTAAATACGCGGCTAATGGATTGTCGAAGGATATCAGAAACAATTCAAATACTGAAATATGCAGTGGCGAAAAAGTATGGGGGTGCTGGGGGTGCAAGCACGGCCTTTGGATGTCTGGGTTCGACAAAACGTTGATTAATAATTACTAGCACCGAAGTCAGTTCAGAAAAATAAAGAAATACGAATTATTTAAAAAACTAATACATACCAGGTATCTCAGCTAAAACCGCGTGAAAGTTTTATTCGTTTACAATACATTATATACGAAAAATAAATCTTTGCGTAATTTTAAAAAACCTATATTTCTTTGACAGATTCTGATTTTGAAAAGTGCTATGCAGTTTCTCAGATCATCGCGAACTTAGAAAATCTATTTTTGGTGTAATCCAAATATATATTTAGTGTTATTTTTAAATCTTTCTTGTACATTTGAACACTGACCAGTATTTAGAAATTGCTCAACATTACGCGCAAGTCCCTAGTTCACAGTAGACCAACGGTGCTTAGAATATTCTTAGCCTTTATAAACTTCTTCATTTTCACTGAAAATTTTACTAGGTGGAAATCTTTCCACTGAGATAAAAGGCATTCTGTTCAGACACGTATAAAAAAATTCTGCCTAACCCGTACTAATTTCATTAAAACTGACGTAATACCTCATTTCATAGCGTGCGTTGTAAATTACTTTCCGTTGAAAATGCAGGAATTTTTGGGAATATTTTTCTACTTTTTTGTAATTAAACGGGATTCAAGCCAAATGCACTTTCAGAAGGAGGAAAAAGAAGGAGTTTGGGATGTGTTGTTGCATCATGCAACTTTGCATGCGTGATCTGATGATATCAGTCAGGGCTAACCTGATGTCCAATGCAATGCAGAACGGCAATTTGGTTTTCCCACTGCGACCTAATAAACGGTGCAATTTTTCTGATAAAACCTGGATTGGGGGATCGAGCGGCAATTCTGAGGGACAGGCGACGACATTTCGAGAGTCCCGCAGGCCAAATGATTTTTGTCGACACTACTAGTCAAGAATTGCCTAGTAAAAATGCTGTGAGCGTTAAATAAAACATTAAAACGTGACATTTAAATAAAGTTTACAATCTTTTAATGATATTTTTAATTTACTACAAAAGCCCCAAAATCTTTTACAATGTGTCAATGTAGTTTCATAGAGTTATAATTAGTTCTGTCTGTCTGTCTTTTCTAAATTCATCTATTACACTCACTTAAATATAAAACCAGACAGCGTTTAACGATTTTTTTGTGGGGCAGACTTTTACATACCAAAATTACTAACAATCAAGGGAAATTGCTTTGCTTTAATGATATTTTTCTCATGGTATTTCTAAACTTCTTGCTGGCAAGCATTGCCTTCGTGTTGCAAAGCCACTTGTGAACCACGGATCGCACAATACGACAGCAACAACAACCATAATCAGAATGAATTGATTCATTGTTTCAGTCCTGCAGACTTTGAAATTTCTGCACGTCACCTTGAGGGGATTTACAAGGGACCGCTGACCATGTAGGACCGAATGTTCACTTCCATTGAGGCTATTTCGATGGGGCAGATTGATCTGGATTCCTGATCACGCTCAAGAAACGCTTTCACATAGTCTGAAGGCACATAGCGCAGGATTACATCATATGCATATTCCAAATAAGTTGGAAAATGGGCCACGATCAGTTCGTCATACAGCGTAGAATTTTAGAATTGCACCCGACGACACCTGCGAGTCGTCGTTTCGATTGGACTGCATAGCCAACCCTCAAAGCTGAAACAGAGTTTCAACTCCTCATCCCTAATACATTTTCCGTTCCTCGACGACGCATCTAACAACGTCCGATTCCTCCAGAAAAACTCGGCTGACACAATCGAGGTAGTGTTGCAGCTTGCCAATTGTAATGTTGGAGAGCACGCAGAGCACTGACGCCTTGGAGAGCCATCAACAAGAGAAGGACGCCGGACCAACAGGTTCCCAAACCAATATACGAGAATTCATCCTGCTAAGCAAAGCGGATAGATGATAGATCAATCCGCAAGAGTTGATTTCTGGAGAAAACGAACAACAATATCAAAAAGCTCGCTAAATTACTAATCAAACGCATGCGTTCAACGTTTCTAAATATGGTTGGCTCAAAAATTTAAAATAGCTTACGTGTTAGATTTGATGAGACTTATCCAAACCTCCACTCAATCGCGATGACTTACGCATGATGTACACGGACAAAGGGTTGGTTCTTCAAGAGAAAAACAAAACAAGGCGAGAAATCGAGATATAAATTAACCTTTTATTCTAAACTACGTTGCAGTTACTCAAACAAGTCAGCACTTTATGAATCATTGAAATACTCACTTTGGCTTTGAATTATCTCAGATATTTGCCTTCACAACAAAGCAAGACGAACTGATCATAGCCTCAGAACTTCAAGAGTCAAAATAGAACTTCTCTCGCTTTAGCACATTGCCACTACCACGCAATAATTTAAAACCTAAGGCCCCACACAACGTGCTCAATGCCATGAGAGACGAAGGTGCTTGCAGCTTTGTCTGAAAAATGCTTGTTCATACTTCTGAGATTAAAAACTGACGCTCACGCTTCCCTTAACAAAATCATGCGCATACGATTATGTATGCATATTATCGCAGTTGCTTGTCCAAACGGCAGTATCATACTGTCGGAATCGCAGTTTAAAATTATGTTAAAACTCGATTACAAAACCGAATATAGGCATTTTATATCGATTATTGCTACTTGTTGATAATATTATTATTGTTATTAGTATATACTTGCTAATTTTTATTATAGTAATATACATTCAATATTATCGATGAGTAATAATACAATCGATGTTTAATTTTATTTTCAATGCCAATCAACAAAACTGTACTGATGGAATTAATAGTCAAATATTTTATTAACCCTTATCTACTTTAATATTTAAACAATTGGTTAAAGAGATGGGCTGATTAATCATTTAATGTTGCCACGTCCTCATCTTAACTGTACATCTCGATTACCAAAGCAAAAGGGCAACTCACCAACTAATTCCAATACTTGCCCACAAAATAATGTTGCCAGTTTTTTAGCCATTTTCACGAAAATTTCAATGACAAAAGCAATCAATAGATATCGCCAAGACATTGAAGCGTACAGCCGACAAATTACAGCAATATTTCCACTAAAGGTCTACTCGGATTTTGAACACAATACTATCTGAATCCTTCGGTTCATCATCCACACGACTGCCCCCTTAATATGGACATAAATTAACAAAAATGAATTCCACCAATCCAAAATGCCGCTGCTATACAAACCTGCCAAACCTTCTAACGACAATAAGGACTTACCCACCGTACAAACCCTACCGCATAGTTGTAATTGTAAACATGGTATTTTTGCTTCAAAAACACTTTTCTTTTTAGTTCCTTTCAAGTTCAGTAAAAACGCGAAGTAGGTTTCTCTCGCCTTCCAATTCTGGCAGAGAAGAGGAGCAGTTCTACATTTACTCAGCGTTTTCAACGTTTGCCTTCTAGACTATAGCCCTGTTGTTAGAAATAGAACATCCACTCGGGATGCACCAGGGTTTATTCAGCATCAATTCATCTTCATTTGTAAAGTTTGGGGATTTTAGTAGATAAGTATAAAGGGTCCGATCGCCTCAACTCTGCAAAACGTGTCGCACCTTAGTTTGCTATCTCAATTTTTCATATTCAATTAGGTACTTCAGAGGATGGCGAGTATTTTGGCGTTCCTTAATTTTGAAAATTTTTACAAATGTGTATGATAGGGCGATTTCAAAAAGGGATGCATTTAAACATGCAGATGTATATAAGAAATCCGCGCAGATTTTATAAGAAACATGCCGTATGTAGAAATCCTCCACTTTGTTCAGAAATCGGCGTCTAAAATAGACTTCAATCGCCTATTGTATGAAATGTTTTAACTCTCAAAATTCAAGCCAATATGAAACATACTCTGTTAAAATGTCATATGCAATCATTCAGAGAAGGCATACTTGTATTCATATATCCATGTAAATTACTGCCTGGTTATACCGCCTTCATGCTAATATCCATAACGGCTCTTCCGAATCATGTAATTTAAAACATTCTGTTAAATTATCAACATCGTTGCATTCTAATGAGCGTGTTAGCTGTGTGGCTTCGTCTACAGATCACTTTCGAGTTTTTAAAAAGCTTGCGTCGAAAGAGCAAACCCTAACAGTAGTGAACTTCAATATCAATTTCTGTAGAAAGCCAGCGTATAAATCTTAAAAATAATCAAATAAAGGCTCATTAACTGCGCCAAAGTTTCTCTGTTGAAGAATGAAGCTTTAGACATTTCAGCCAGATAAAAACTTTTTATCCAGCCTTGTAGGAACAACACCTAGATAATCCATTATATTACCTGCATATTTGCTGCCTTGCATGTTGCATATGCATGCAACCCCGAGCTGGAGAACTTTTTGCGTGAATACAAGCACAACAGCTTCATTGTCTTTGAAAGGCCGTTGAAATTTTGATACTGCGGAATTAGTAAAAATCTATACATGTCGCACATTACCATAAAGAAAGGAATACATTTGCGTTCATACAAACGCGAATCACGCCAAAAAGAAACACTGCTACAAAGTACATGGAGAAGCCCAAGCTATTAACCCACTGGACAAAAAAACGCAAGCAAGAGAAGATCACAAAAATTCAATACCAGTATGATAGTTCAGTAAGGAATTGCTTGTTACAACATTGCATACACCGTGAAAGAAAAATATTTTGTAAAAACAATATATGAGCATCCTTTTACGCAACAGATGAAACTATGTAGTATCATTACCTTGCAAAAATATTAAAAAATATACTCCGTGATATTTTTATCCGTAAATGCCTAAAAAAATTTCAATGAAATTATTTTTGGCTTTGTAAAAATAAGTATTGTTCATACACATTTTAGCCGCCAATTTATATTCGATTACGCAGACTTTCTAATAAAAATATTCATGTTTCTAACATTTTTCGCCCAATTCTTCCTCATACGCAGGTTTCTTACAAAAAATAGCGAGGATTTCTTATATACATCTGCACACTTATATTTGTTCCTTTCAAAAATAGCAAAATTATTTTTCAAACCCAAATAACAAATAAAGTATACAAAATTAAGCAGTCTGCTATTCCAGAATGGTATTATTACGCAAGATAGACATGTCTGAAAATTTAAAAAAATTTTTAAAATTTCGAAACTTTTAATGCTTATCAAATGCTATACTTTAAACAGCCTCGATACAGATGGCGCCGCTCGCCAATTTTGTCAGGAACTTTTTATGCATTGCCAAATCATGCTTCACGACAATATGAATCAAATTGCACCGTTGCAAATTTTCTTGGCGACAAAGCTTGGCGACCGGAGACTCGCAAGACTTTCAAAGAAAAGTCGAAAATAGGGTGTCAAGCGGCCCACTTTCAAACCACCCGCTTTAGCATAAGAAAAATCCAAATGGAGAGACACACCAGAGATGGCAGCCTATTGCTGGTTTAATTTTTTACTTTAATTTTTTTATAGTATTCTATTATATTTTAATGACCTCAGAACATTATCTTGACTTATCGAAACCCCTTTATTCTGGAATCTGAATTTCAAATAAAGCTTATGCATGACACTTCGATTTAGAGTTTTGAGTTGCCCTAAAAGCTGGTTTGCAGCAATTGAAAAAAGCCCCATAAACTACATTACTTTATTGCTTTTGACTTTTTTGCTTCTATCTTGCGATTATTATCTTCACGATATTAAATGGCTGCCCAGCTCTGCCACATGTTGAAAAATTGTTATTAAAATGTTTTTATACACTTGCCTGGTCTAAAATTATCTTTTAAAACTAAATTTACTAGTCAATTAAGCAACAATTAAAGTTAAGTCGTCGGATTTACCTTATCAGTGGCTGATAAGACTTCTCTTTTTATATAGGTCAATTTAAATTGAAACTACTATTACCCTTTCGTCATAAATGTTTTACAAAATAACTATGTAATAATAAAAAACTACGGGTATAAAAATTGCTTATCACTGATTGATAACATCAGACTTTCCACCTCTGCTTTAATTGGTGCCAAAAATACGTTTATTCCCCAAATAATCATATGAGATTGGAATTAACAGAAAAACAAATTAGCTGACTGCCAATCTATGGTCGCTTCTGAGGTTATCTTAAGTGAGCAAAGACGTATCAGCATTGTGACTGGTTTTCACAGCCTGCCCTAAATACTTTAAAAAAAACCCCTTAAGATTAACTTTATAAATTGTTTTCTCACATTTCGATTACAAGCTGGTTTTGGACTTCCCAGCTCTGGTTGGTCATAGCTTGATCATTTAACCCTAACCATTTGGTTATCAGAACTCGCTTAAAGCAATTTCAAACAAATATTTTGAGACTGTCCATCTCTGGTTTTGAAATGTTCCTAAATATGCAACCATTTAAACTATTAATTTTTCGATGGGCCCTTAGCAGCATACCGCCACTATCACTACTTCGATGGTATTAGTGATGTGAGTCAAGAGTCAAGCGAAACTTTTTGCAGACTTGAGCCGATCAGAGCCTAAAGAGAGTACTGCCCCAGCATAGAGGTAATAGATCACTCGGAATAAATCAAAAACTATCGTGACCTTCTTGGCGTGATACTCGCGACTGTTAAAACAGTTAGCACTCAACTCTCTGAAGCCACGTATCCTGGCAACTTCTGGTTAGAATATTAAAACCATTTTCTCTCTCCCAATGTTTCCAACGTGTTTTTAATTGCTGGAAATGGAAACCGAGTTAGTGGTGGAATTTTTACAGCAGCGAACAACTCAGCTCTAATAGTTTCAGGAGATGAAAATATTTTCAGTTCTATTGAAGTGTCATCAAGTTCAATGATTTTAGCAGAGAAATCATGCTGTGGAAAAATAACTGCAAGTACTTTCAACGATGGAGATTTAATTGTTTCCGGAAAGAATTATTTAATGTCGGATATTCTCATAAATAATGGAGCTTTTATAGCTACTGGGTGTGGGAATAAGTATACCAATGTATTTGTGCATGGTCCTACACAGATAACAAATGCAAATGAATGTTCAAAATAAAATTTCAAAATGGCAATGAATTAAAGTTTTATAAATTAGAAAACGAATACACTTTCCAATTATTTCTGCATTAAATTATACACACAATAAACGATATATTGTTAAGGCTGGGAATGGTTTTTACTGATTATTGTTATTTTCAGTTTTGTGGGATCCTCCCTCATTTCCAATATCTGTGTTAAAAGTAGCACCACCAGTAGCAGGTGCGGGAGAAACCGGTGTGACGGAATCCTGAGATGGAATGGGAGCTGAGGTAGGGCCAGAACCTGCGTTGTTATTGTTGGTTGTTTGGTGGCTACCGTCAGTATTTCCTATGTCTGAATTGTAGGTCGATGCTCCACCGGAACCAGATGGAACAGAAGAAACCGGAGGAACGGAACCGGAACCAGTTGACCCAGATGAAATTGCGGGAACAGATCCAGAACCAGATGGTGGAGAAACAGCAGCGTCTGGGGCAACGGCAGAAACTGCACCGGCATTGTTATTATTTTGGGTTTCGTGGCTACCTCCTTTGTTTCCAATGTCGGTGTTGAAGCTAGGAGCTGAACCTGTACCAGATGAACCGGTTCCACTTCCACTTGCTGTTGGAGTTTGTGCGGAAACTGAACTTCCAGAAGCAGTTGGAGCAGCGTTGTTATTATTCAATCCCATTTTGGAAAGCAGGGCTTGAGATTTTGAGAGGATGTTTGCCACGTTGGGAACATTTGGCATACCTCCAAGTCCAGTTGGGGCGGATACAGGGCCTCCAGAAGCAGTCGGAGAAACTCCTGGTGCAGCATTGTTATTATTAACAGTTGAGTGGGAACCTCCCTTGTTTCCCATGTCGGTGTTAAAAGACTGCCCTAGCACGGAACTGAAAAGGAGAGTTCCAAAAGTAAATACTGTGAAGGACTTCATTTTGTCAAGAAGAGGATTTCTTTCTTTGGTGAATTAAAATGTGAATATGATACATAGACACATTTTCAGCGTTCTTTTATACATCTTCTTTTGCTCGTTTGAAGAATTTAACGCATTTAATGACCGCTTCTTATCTTGAGCAAACTAATGGCTTGTTGACAACTACAAATTGATCTTGTTGACGCAACTTGACTTCATCCGGATAAGGTAGAGTTAAGTTACAGCTCAGAATGTTAGTAGGATCGAATTGCCGCAGTTTTAATTACTTACGTAGTTTATCATGAAAAAGACATCGCATCCGGAATGATAATGACCTGTCGTCTAATTTGGCAACAAAGGGGTGGAAAATGATGAGTTAATAGCTTTGTTATTCAACTCATAAACTGATGAAGCTCTAGTATAAGCAAGTGGAAAACGGAATTTCCGTTTTTGAACTATGAATTATGAAATGAAACAAATACTCAGTAATACATTTTCATTACCGTGTCGCCAATTATTGTCATTTATTTTGAGTCAGTAAATTTGGGACAGATTTTTGATGGTTAGGCTGCATTTCTGAAGCAATGCAAAAGGCAAAAGGAGAAGTTTGCTGAGAAAAGTAGTAGTTAGCTGTCCTACTATGGTGTTTGATTGTGCTCATCCATTTTACAATGTGCATAGAAATACGTTTCCGGAGTTTGTGATGCAGGTAGTGGATTTTATTATAACTTTACTTACGAGTCGTGACTCGCTTTTGTTTTGTACAATATATGTACTAGACTCCTTGCCTGAAAACTGTTGAGTATGGAATAGTTAGTTAGTTGTTGTTTTTATTGCATGAAGAGGGCCACAGCCCACACACAAATTGCACGAGTTCATATTTACATGAAGTACGAATAGGGAATATATTAAATTAATTGTAATAATATATTATGAATATAAATGTGTAAGTAAGTATATGGTGATGCGAGGAGAGTTGGGAGGGTTGTTGTAAGGGTCCTTATATGTCACTTATTTCCGGGTGTAAACTGCGTTCGCGGAAGGCGCTACGAATGAAAAAGCAGATTGAGTGTACGTCATCTGGATTTTTGTACAGGAAAATTTTATGGAAGGAGCGTCTAGTCAGAGTGCTGGATGGTGGATTGCTTATGCTAGCCAGAGCTTTCCGGTGGGAGTCGTATATGTTACATTTACAGAAGATGTGGAATTATCTTTCTGGTTACATATCGTGCAGTATTTCGTAGGTTTGAAGGAGGTTTTTGCTGCGGTCAAATAGAGGCTCAGGAGGTTCAGACGATCTGGGTGTAGTCGGAGCTGCGCAAATATTCGTTTCTTATGGAAGGAAACCGGGTAGCTTAAATATTTCTCCTCCCTAAAATTAAGTTTCATCCTTCCATACAGAGAGCTAAAACCGGAGTTATCAAAGTCCAATCTCTCAGTATCCGAAATCAGCATATTGTTTCTTGCACCCAGCCATGCATACCCTACGGCAGCTTCATTGTCCTCGTTGGCTAGATCGAGAATGTCACTTTATCTTGAACCTCGCATTTCTCAAGAGACTCTGCACGCGTTGTAACCACGTCGGACAATTTTTCTTAAAAGGGAGCCTTGCCAGTACTTCTAGGCAGATTCTTGGGGTCCTTGACGGCGGGAGTTTTTGATACCTTGACCACCATCGCAAGGCTCTGATCAGGACCGTTGAAATAATATGCTTGACCCCAGTTTCTAATCGCAGCATATAACCCGGTGTATATTGGGGGAACGTGAGGAGGCGTTTGAAGAAGTTCAGTTGAATTTTTTCAAGGTCTTCAACAAATTCAAGGGACCATATTTCACCGGCGTATAGTGGTATTGAGAGAAGCAGGGCGTCGAGAAGTTTTGTGATTACGTCCCAGTCATGCGTTCGGCTTCTGAGAATAACGGAGACTATTGAGCCGGTTGCGTTAGCGCACTTTACCTTAACGGCTGAGAGATGCTTGTGGAATTTTCCGCAGCAGCAAAAAGGGATTCCAAGATACGTAAATTCTTTTGCGGCTTCTATTGCATCTTCCTGATACACGAAGTTATGCTGTGTGGGTACTTTGGGTGACAGTGGTAAAAAAATAAGGATCTTGGTGTTTGATACGTTGACGGTTAGGCCTTTTTCTTCGCAGAATTTAGAAAGGCGGTCAAGTTTTAGCTGTAGGTTAGAGGGCGAGTCAGCAAGAATGACGAGGTCGTCGGCGTACGCCAGCACATGAATTGTGGTTTTATGGTTAACATTAAACCCTCAAATACCTCGTACTTGTAGTTCATTGAAGATGTCTTCTATGTCACTGATAAACAGTGCAAAGAAGATCGGGCTTGTCAATTCTCCTTGGAGGACTCCTTCTGCGACATCAAATCGTTTACTCGGCCAGCGTTCGTTCTAACGCGCATTGTGGCTTTACTGTACAAAACTCTAAATATTCGAATGTATTTAGCGCTAACTCCCACCGCATTTAGTCGGTTCCATAACTTCTTATGATCTATCGAGTCAAACGCCCTAGCAACGTCAAAAAGAGGAGGTGTAGTCTTCTTTTCTTCAGTTTTCGTTTAGAAATTTGACGAATGGCTTCCAGTGTGAAGATATGATCAACACAACCCCTCTCTTTGCGAAACCCAGCTTGGGACTCCGGAAGCACGCCGCTACTCTCTGCCCATTCTTCTAGACGAGTTAGCATTATGCTGGTAAATAGCTTCAGAATTGTGTTGATAAGGGAAATACCCCGGTAGTTTCTGGGATCACTTGGATCGCCCTTCTTATATAGCATGACAACTTCTATGTCTATCAAATCGTTAGGGATGCATTCTTTCTGTCTGCATGCTATTGAGAAGGACTTAACAACTTTAATCCATGATGAGGGGAGACTCTTGAAGGAATTCATTTCTTATGCCATCTAGGCCTGGACTCTTGTTTAACTTAAGCTTTTAAGTGCTGCATAAATTTCCTGTGTGGATATGTCAGGATCAAGCTTGGGGTCAGCTACGCCGTAATAGGTAGTGTCATCAATGGATCTTGCAGGAAGTACATCAGTGTAGAAGGATTCCCATTTTGCTTGCAATTGGACATTCATTGCGCGTTGAGCCTCTTAGTAGCTTCACGGTGGACCAGAAATCTTTTGGGTTGGCAGCTGTGGACATTTTATTTTGGATGACTTCATAATAAGCCATTTTCTTTTGCATTTCAAGCTTCTCATAATTTTCTTTTGCTTGTGCGCAGGCTTTTCGGCGCTCTTCAGTGTATCTGTGTTTCTTGCATTTCCGTTTTGCACGACGTAAGCTTTTCTTTGCATCCTTGCAGTCACTGTAAAACCATGCAGGGTTGCATGAAGGACCCTTTTCCCAGGACGATAACTGTACATCATGTTTGCGGCACCGCGGCATTAAATATGGCCCTGGTCAACTGGTTGTACAAGTCGCTAACCCCTACGTCTACGAGTGGTTCTGTGACAGTGTTAGCAAGATGGTTTTGAATGCCTCTACGTTCTCTGGTATCCACCTTAGTTTATGAATTCTTTCTGGGGGTAGTTTGACGAAGGTAGAGTATGTGCGCAGTTGAAAGTTGGCCAGTCGAGGAGAACGGCAACGGGTTGGTGATCAGATGAACTGATTTCTTCTATGCGAAGTCTCTAAATGAAGGCAAGAACTTGAACGGTACCCAAATATAGTCAACGACGCTGCAAGCGTCACTTCTCATGAACGTGTACTCACCATCGGGGTCCGATGCGCTACATCCGTTCAGAGGAAGCATTCCTAATTCACAAAAGCTTTTCGTTAGATTTTTCCCCTAAGATTTCGGTTGTATCGCGAGAGTTTCGAGAGGTATAATGGTCTGAGGTTGCAGTTTGACCATAAGAAATTGTAGTGAATTCGCAATTCTAGCGTTGAAGTCGCCTCCTACCAAAAACATTATCGCCTAGGTTGAAGGCGTATAACTCAAGCGATTCTGCAAGTCGGAGACTAGGCTGTTGTAAGCTGGCTGCGGGGGGATGTATGTACAGGCTACTGTTATAATTCCGCCATTGTGATCAATTAGTTTGCTAATTATCCAGTGGTTGCATGTGTCTAGCACCTCTGCATGCCTAAATTTTTCTTTGTCGTATAGTAGTATTATGCCTCCTCTGCTCCGACCTGCTTTCTTTTCCCTTGTAGACGGTATTGATATAATATCGTAATTAGTGAGGAATTTGGGCAAGGTCCTAATGTCGTACTCTATCCAAGTCTCAGTAAGTCCAATTATGGACGCAGAAGTAAATAATTGATTTTTCGTTCTCGTCCAGATCGAAGAGGTTCTTGAAGCCATGACAGTCCAAAAGAGGCTTTTAATTGCCTGGTTGATGGAATAAGTTTGAGTGTGACATCGCTTTTTCATTGCTGCTGAGTGTAGTATTCGGGGATTGGGCTATGTACAAATTTGTCGGAGAATGTGCGTGTGTGGGCCGGCCGACTTCCTATGTGAAGGAGTCGGATTCCATTTGGTCGGATTCATCATTGGGGGACTGGAAATATGTCCAGTGACGCTCTTTTCCTTCTATCACAATGCTGTAATTTTTCCAAAGGAAGGTGACCTTTTCTTTTCTCTGAGTAGCTTTCTTTGCCTCATCTCGGAGGATTTTGCGCACTTTGCGGACTTGTATGGGGTAATCAGGGCCGATAAATATGCCTGGGTTGGTCTTTCTGTTGTTTGATAGTACTTGAAACCGGTCATCCTGGGACAAAATACGCCAGTATTGGCCGGGGTTTACTGCCTTGCTGTTCTTTACCAAGCCTTCTTGCCGATTGGCACACTTTAGTCAGTTTCAGTTGTTCTCTTATTATGGCGTTCACTCGCATAGCAGATGTCTCGTTTGTGTCGCCAGCGGTTTCGGGCACTCCATTTACAATAAGCGTGTTCTTGTTGGCATTTTCTTCTAATAGCAGGATCCTGTCATTTTCCTCTGAGAGTCCTCCTCTTGTTTCCCAAAGTTCCGCTTGTTTGCTTAAGCTTAGCCTTTAGGTCTAGATTTTCAAGCTGAAGCTCCTCCATCTGACCTTGCAGGACTGCCTGGTTCTCCGTGATTGTGTTGCGCAGATCACCAATATCCTCTGACAGCTGTTTGTGTAGTGCCTTGTTTTCATTCGCATTATCGTTGAACAGCTTCTTCATATATGCTTTCATGTCCAGTTCCTATTCGTCTAAGCTTAACGGAGACCTACATTTTCTTTTGTGTGCATTTTCCTCGACTGAATTACTGGTTTCGAAGTTCTTGTACTAGTTGGGGACTGTAGGGTTCGGTTTCCTTTCGACATTGCTGCTGATTTAGGGCCTCAGTTTTTTTCTGGTAATTTTTAGGGTTTCCAGCACTTAGTCATCAAATGACTTTGTGCTCCGGGTTTATCGTGTACTCGGCTTGTCACCAGCACTTAGTCATCATATGACTGTGTGCTCAGGGTTTATCATACCTTAAGTATGTTATCAGCACTTAGTCATCATATGACTGTGTACTCAGATATACACTACAGTATAAACTTGTACTGATCAAATGTAAGTGTACCTTTCTGCGTTAGACTGGACTTGCACTGATCATCAAATGATCGTCTGTGCAGGGACTCTCATACACTACAGTACGTTTGGGCACAGTTCATCACATGAAATATATGTGCTTGTTAGGTATCACGATAGACCTGCACTAGTTCATCATATGAACTGTTGTGCACACGGTCTTCGTTTACTACAGTACGCGACTAGCACAGTTCATCATATGAACTATTGTGCGTGTATGTAGCACTAGTTCATCAAATGAGCTTTGTGTGCTTGTGTATGCTTAATTGGAGAGACATGCATAAAATATCGTCGAGATGTATGATGTCGTATGCTCCGTGAGAAATTTGTTCCAACGGTCCAGAGAGATGTTTTTGAATATGCAAGCAAATTCCTCTTGGTTTGGTATCAGTTGACTTATGGGTTTCCGTATTTTCACGTACCTTTACTATAGTAGCAAGTAGGGCATTCACCATCCGAGTCTGGTTTTGAGAAAACTAGATGAGAATGGGATACCTTTCCACGTATGCTTCATTTGCATATGTCAAAATTTGTTTTGTGACCGTTTGTGTGTAAAAGTGATAATAATCACACTAACACACAGTTTAAAACGGTCATTAAAACAAAGCAGTATCACTGCAGCTAACTAATTAATTAGGCTATCGGGATTCCCCCAAGTCAAGCCGGTTCAGATGAACGCAAAATAGCACTACAACATGCGCTTTTTTCACCCGAAAAAAGAGCTTTTCCGGAGCTCGGAATAATATGGCGACTGGCCTGCCCGACCTCAGATATATCCTCGTTGAGTGATGGAATATACTAATTAGTTGATAAGATAGCTTTTTAGTTTTGTAGAAAAACAGGAATTATGAATAGGTCTTTTCTATGACCTTTCCGTCCTTTTAACCTCTATACAAATCTCTTTCCTTCAACCACTCTTCAAATGACGCCACTTAGGGTGTGCATATGTCATTCGAAAGCTATTTTTATGATGATTTCACTTATGACACATTTTTATGTCCTAAATTATATCCGCTAAAGTAATAATCGACTAGCATGAGGCTCGGATTGTCGGGTTTATTGAAGTAGAACAGCAGGTGGTATGTTGTATAAATAAAGTCTGTAATCGGGTTGGTGAATGTTTCTGAAATACATGTTAGTGAACATTCATATAGGTGAAAAATTGGAGTGGAAATTTTGTAGTGGAAGGTTTTACTGGAATGGAAAGCATTGTTAGTGGAATATAGAAGTTAGTTGACATGTATACAGTAGAAGCTCATATAGTTGAAGCTTAAATACTTGAAGAGTATACAGTCAGTCAGCAAAACGACGCAAAAATATCTTATTCGGATTCCTTGTCAGATTTTTTCAAATGGTTTACACTGACTAATCACTTGAAAAACTCAAAAAATCAACGTTGAAGGAGGTAGCTCAGTTGTTCCCCATGGTACGAGCGACGACTGAATTCCTATTTTATGAAACTATTGTTTTACGGCATGCATTTAAGTGGCCCATAAAACAATTTAGTCCACCCAATAAAAAAAACTTCCCCAATACGAAGACTTCGTCACTTTTTAAATAATTTCCCCATAGGAAAAAATACGAAATTAGCAGCAAAACAAGAGAGTCTATTTTAAATGAACTGCTATGCTGATATGTTATATTGTATATGTATCTACTTGGTTCTTACACTTGATTTTTTACCTAAGTGATCTGTAAATACATAATATCAGTTTCTTAATACAGATTTGTGTGTGAAATACTTTTATATTACAACTGTATTCAAATCAATTGGCACATGTCAACATTAAATCTAATGATAGTCTTTTAGTAATTCTCATGATATGACAGCATGGAAATGAACGCGGTCCACTTAAAGAGCCTTGCAAGC
>LJIJ01002541.1:0-25925 GCA_001718145.1 Orchesella cincta
CCATATTTGTTTTTTCTGGGAATTAATTTAAAAACTAAGCTTTTAGAGTAACATTTTTGAATAGGAGACGATTTGATAACCCTGAAATTATTGCCACGTTTTTTTCAAAAAGAGGACCGTAGAAGAGTAATACAAGCTTGTCAATTGATGGGACCCACTCCCAAGCGAAATGAAAACGAAAACAGTGTACGAAGTAGTGCGTTATAACATCTCCAAAATCTGTTGTTGATCGTTTCGGTTTGACTTGCTTACCACGGCGTTTCCGATTTAATGAAAATGGTGATGTTCGTTATAAATATAGTAAGCTTGAGACAGTCTAAAATCGTCTCCATTTTGAAATCGGATTATTGGTTTTGTAGTTGAAAAATGCGAGACTCTTCGCGCTACAATATTGTGAAGCAATTCGTTTGATGCTATACTTTTTTTTAACATAGAGTATAAAAATGGACATTTCTTATCTATTTAAAATTTCACCTATTTAAAATATCGCTTACTGTGTGTTAAACAATGGAGTTGAAATGCGAAGCAATTTCCAGCAAATTGCTGGTGCTGTTCCCATAGTAGATATCACCTGTGCTGAGATAAAGTAGCCCAGTTTTTAAAATTTTGTTGGTTTGCTTGGTTTCTTCTTAATTCTGGTTATTTCTGGTATCATAAACCCAACATTTCTATTTTCTTCTGTTAACCAACGCTTCCAAAAGTTGATAAAAGACTGTGATGCTGATTGTCTCTGACATTTGTTCGGTTACAAAATAAACGTTTGTCGCCCTTTCACTATCGCCTGAGAAAGAACTGGAATATCTTTAAGGAACATTTCATTTCGCTCATGCAAATTATTCATTTGTCTCCTAAAAATTCCATATGATTCAGGAACACCAACAGTATTTCCAAAATCTGTGTAAATCACTGTAAAATAAAAGAACTCCATTATGAAGGCCAACTTTGGACAGCCGATTAAATTTTCACTGTAGCCAATTCCAACGACTTTACCAAACACCCAACTGTTTGCTTTGAGCACATTATTCAGGTTAGTTCCACCAGCTTGCGTTATGTCATAGCAGTTTGTTAACTGAGGTAACTCAAGTAAAAACACAAAATCGATGTTTGCAATTTTCACATCAAACTCCTTTTCTCTTTGGTAATTGGTACCATTAGTAATGTCGAACCTGCAAAAAAAGTAATAGTAGTTATAAATAAGTTGAGAAGCATATGAGAATTCTTTACTTGTTTGTAACTCACTCCATTGCAAGGATTAAAGTAATATCCATCTTTGTTTCAACTGCATCCCTCACTAGTTTAACTACGCCAGTTATTTCTTCTCCACACCATTCATATACGCTACATCCTAAATAAATAAATGATATTTAGTAGTATGATGTTCATATGCCTTTTTGTTTATTTCGAAATATTTTGTTTGTATTCCCTGCCTAGCTTATAAAGACCAGTTATTGATAGAAGAGAATTATCCGGTTGCAAGTTCTTTTCTTCATTTGAAAGAAGTCTTAAATTGGCTACAAACTCTTCAGGGGAAAGTCTCCCTATTTTTAGAGCAGCGATAGGCCCTGTTAGCTCCAAAATCCGACGGGATAAATTAAAGCTATTCTCACTGTGTATGTGAAACACATTTTGAGAAAGTATTGATGGAATGTAAAAAAGTAGCACACAGACTCCCATTATTTCCATTTTGCAGTGTTATATTCAGTGATCCTTTGTTAAATATTTTTTTCAAGTCCAGGAATGATGAGAGGGCACAAGGAGTAATAGTGTATCAGTACTTTTATGAACAATGAATTAGAAAATTTGTGCATTAGTTAAAGCACTTTTTGATTACTCCTTCGTGGTTAAAGTGCTGATGACTAAAACAACATTATAGTTTTTGTGTTATTATATTTATTATTGAATGCTTTGTGGTTAAATAATTATGACGATTATTCAATTGTGATTTGTGAAATGGGAGTAAAGCAGTATGCTACAAGAAATATGCGTATGTGTGGTTTTTATTCCAATAGCTCACTCAGACTTATTAAACTACAAACTATCAGCTGTGTGAATTGTGGCCGCCAAATGACCAAAATGATTACTTCAAATATAAGTAATTAAATAATCCGTTTCCCTACCTTTACTTCTATAGAGAAAATGTTTTATTTGGTACAATACTTAATTTTATTATTGAGATGTCAATCAGTTTGTTACAATTATTACATTTTAGCATTAATTATACTGCATACTTATTGTATATTAATTGTGGAATCAGCTTAAAACTATTCACAAATTTATTTTATGAGTGTAATAGAGTTAGGTTTACACAGAATATTCCTATTCTGGAATAACATTAGCATCAATCACCTTCTGCTCGCTCGGTACAACACCTTCACTCTTAGTTTTTCCTTTTTTTGAACCACGTTTCAGTATTTTGTTCAAGAATACGTATAATTCCTTAAGTTTAGAATGGACCCGAATTTCTACCAGAAATATGATTTTGCTCACGAGCAACCCAAGGCAAGAACAACAAAAACGATGGAAATATTTCCTTTTAAATCCGATGAAATAACTGACCTTTCGCTGTCTCCCTCTGGATTTGCCCTACCTCCTCTTACCTTTGTCATATAATTCACAGTAAAATCGGTCCACCAGCTCCAAATCCCACTCATTTCTAGTCCTTCCATTCTTTTGATTACTTTCAAACTAACAAACCTTCCGAAACCAATCACACTGTCTAGTTTGAACATCGACTCTTTACTAAGATACGTGTGATCTCGAATACTTGGAAAGCTTCTAAGATCTCTGTATGTCTCATGTGCTTCAATATCAGGTAAAAATAGCGCAGTTTGATTACATTTCTTTAGAATATCGACATTTGTTGGAGTGCCAATTTCAAAAATGGATGCAAAATTCGGATGCAATCTAGTCTTATTCATGATGAACTCTGTTCTATTCGGAACCAAGATAGTTTTATGACTACCCGGTGAAATCTTGGTATGACTGTATTCTCCCATGATGAACGAATAAAGTTCACTGGGCAGCATAGACATATGCTGCTCTTGCCTACTTGTCCCATTCATGGCGGCAGTTAATGGGGAAATTCCGTAATCTGGGAAAAGGGGGGACTTTGTCACCCCACCTAATCCCCTTAATTTCGTATAAATATTAAAAGAATAGTTTACTAATGAATCAAACGTATCAAATGGGATCGGGGAACGGGGCAACGTGATTTCTGTAATGTTCTTATTTCGATACGCATTGCTCAAAACTAATGTCATCAGCAAAAATGGTCCAATGGCCCATCTTAGACGACGGACTCTGAGATACCTATTTGCGATGGGGTCTCCCTGCTCCAATAAAGCCTTGACTACTTCAGCGTACTCTAATAAAAATTGAATTACTATCTTCCTAATTTTCACTTTTCTAAGTGATAGCACGCTATGTTTCTCCTCTACAAAGAAAGTGTACACATATGAGCAAAACATCGCCATTAGACTCGTTGAAATGGCAATACAAACCCAAATATACAAATCAAATATATTTGCAAGCTGTTCGAAAGCAAGGGCAAAATTTCCTGCGGATCCACAACTAACGAATTTTAGCTTTAATGGGTGAAGCCTAAATTTATAGGCGTCTTCTGTTCCTCCAGAACCAATTGCAAAGATGGGTGCGATGTACCTTGTTTCGAACGGGAATTCTGTCACATCGTGTGAATACCGTCTATTTAAATCCCACCAGTTAGTAGTAATAAACGATCCGTTGGCTACTATTGTCTGCATTACAAGTCTGAATTCAAATCGATACCGAACTTTCTCTAGTTCAGCCCAGATTTCACGTCGTTCTGTCCCAATTGAGTGGAGTAGATTGTATGGTGGAATATGAAGCAATTCTTCGTTGTCCATGCTTTTTAAAGCTTCCTCCCACTCCCCCACATGGCTGAAATCTGGATTCGAATTGAGAATTGAGTACAGTTCCGTTAGTTCATTCATCGAAAATTCAGTCTTGATTGTAATAGGTTGAAAGTTCATAAACCGTTTGCAATACCGGCAGAATGCTATCGTTGAGTTTAAGTTGTAGGAGTTAAGGACTTTCACCAAACTAAATGATAGCTCTTCTCGGGCTGTTGTAGTATACTGGTAAAATAAACCGTTGTAAGGAATATTTAAGGAGGTTGTCCAAGCTTTCATTGTGAGAATGTCTTGGTAACGCCAGGGAGTGATAATGATATCAAAAATGGGTCTAGTCTTTAATAGAATGTTGACGCGGTAATCAACCTCGGTTTCATTTGTGATTCTGTAGAGCTCATGACTCCAGAATTTTTTGTAGCTTGCAGGAATTATCATTCGAAGTGGAGGAGAGTTCATCGCGCTAGGCTCGTAGAACATTGGGTCTTCAATTGGGGAAGGAGGGAAAAGATACCAGTGGCTTTCACAACTCCAAGGTTTTGATTTTGGACTGTTATCAACGAATGGGATATCCAAGCATTCAAAATCGTGTCGAGTTGACTCCCTAGGGCACCATTTTAAGGAAACTGTTATGTTACTGTGGATAACTGAAGCTTGTTCGTAATTAAATGAACGTTTCCAATCAGTATATGGATACCTGGGACGACTACGAAGGTGGCCCTTTATCAATTTGTATTTGGTATAAATGACATCATATCGAGACAGAACGATGGGCGTTTTGAAAGGGGAAAAATCTATTCCGTTGTAGTTTATAATGTGGTTGAGACAGTGCGGTAGATGAGCTATTTTTTCGTGCAAGTTAGTCAAATGTATTGCTGTGTTTATTTCTGTTTTTGAATGCGTCTTCCGGTAATTGGAAAAACGACGTGAAGTTTGGATTTCTGGATAGTTATCTGAATTTTTTATATACACTTCTTCAAAAACGTATGAAGAGTTTACTGGTAAAAGTGTATAGTACAAAAGAAAGAAAGAGGCTGAAAGCTTCATTTTGAATTTTATAAAATTGTCAACTCGAAAATAGATTGTAGATAAACAGTTGTTAACGGATTTTTAAATACCCGGAAATTTTAGATCATTTTGCTTTACTCAATATGTGGTTGTGACACAATTTTGATAATAACCAGTATCGTTTTAACACACGATGAACCACTTAATTGTAATTACTAATTAGCACAAATGGGCTAATGGGTTATAGGGTATCAATTACTTAAAATTAAAAAGAACATTTAATCCTAAATACACGCACATCTATCGTAGATTCTACGGCACGGCCAACACTCAACATTAGTAAGTATACCTAAGATATTCAGTAGACATGGGATCAAATTACATTGTATGAATAATATTTTCTATAAAGTTATTGATTTGTGTATAAAGATTTCACGAAGAACTACCGGCTTTTAGTTTTTGCTTACAATCTACTCGCTAAAAAACTGAAACCCTAACTTTTATAAATTGCTGGGTAACCAGATTTAACAAGATATTCTAGCATTAAACAGTAACGATCATCAAACAGTTTAAATTTAATATACACGTAATATACAAATGTATATAGTTGATGATGATAGATGATTTTAAAACTTTTGAATTAATTATCAGTACTGTTTCAACAAAGGAAACTGGGCGCTTTAATTTTTCACACAATATATGTATTGGTTTTTGCGAATAATTTTTTCGTTAAACCACAAAAAATTTATCAGACCAGTTGTTAAATTTTTACCTGAATTGTTGGGGCATCCAGAAATTTAAACATTTTGTTCTGCTTGCTAGCCGAGAAAAAAATAAATTAGCAGGGACATATTAATGTTGCCTACAGTTCAAATTATCAAACACTAACTGTAATTATGAAGCTTTGAAAAACAATGTATGCATAATATCAATCACTTAAAACAGACCATTGGGTAAGTGTAATTGATTCTCAACAGACAGCACTTCCATAATCAGTTGAATTTAATTAGGTTTAGAGTGAGATTAGACGGT
The DNA here is from genome assembly GCA_001718145.1 of Orchesella cincta. Classification (NCBI taxonomy): domain Eukaryota; kingdom Metazoa; phylum Arthropoda; class Collembola; order Entomobryomorpha; family Orchesellidae; genus Orchesella; species Orchesella cincta. The sequence continues at coordinate 5,928 of LJIJ01002541.1, forward strand.
AAGGGCTAAAAGTTTTATGTGAGGCTTCCATTTTATGCGTCGCAAATTTTCAAAACTTAAATTTAATAATTACGAACAAAGTCCGGTCAATCAATATATTTATAAGAAAGGGCACAAAAAACTGAGTATGTGATGTGAAAATCATGTATAGATATTGATATCGAAAATTCGAAGAAAAAAATGTCAAATATACTAGATGGCCGCATTTACAAGGTTTTATCGCTGTGTGTCATGCGTTTCGCAATTTCCATGAAATAATGGTTAGCTGCTCAAAGCCATTTAACAATAATATATTTGTGATGAGCTGTTAAAGAAATACTTTGAGATTTTACGTTGACATAAGTTTACATTGAGCGAGGTTGATAGTTAAAAACTATACAACATTCATTCCTTTTTTCGACGGTCGTCATGTAAAACATAACGGAGGAGTAAGCAATCAGTACAACTTTCAGAACCTAATTTTTTAAATAACTGCTCTGGGAAGCGTCCTAGAAGGTTGGGTCTTGAGAACAATCGACTCGGACGTCAATTTGCTATCTAACCATGTCTTTACCTTTTCCGTACTACCACCCCTTCTATCAGAAACATACATCTGCTCACTTTCCCAAAATCTTAAATGTTTCAAAACCGACTTTCAGAACTGTAGTACACAAAAATGAGTTTGTCATTCTGTATCACCATTTCATGGGCTTCATTTTGACGGTACCCACATGTCTGCATGATGAGTAGTTTTGACACAGTATGGCCAAACAAGTAGCACTAAAAATCGGAAGGAAAATACTGAGACGGAGTGACCATGCCGAATAAACTGACAAAATATTAACAACACACTCATGATATCAAAAAACGAGACATTAATTTCCATGCACAGCTTCATAACGAAGCGATTCCACCAGGTTTCGTGTTTCTGGGACAAATAGTTTTCCTGAAACTTAATACACCAACTTGACAAAAAAATTTAATAGGGATATCCTGAGCCCTGCATTTTGTTTTCAGTTGCGGTTCGTTTTAAAGATTTCAAGTTATATTTACTAAACTAAAGGCGAGGGGACTATACCCAAAAGACTCTTACCAACATTTTGACACCCATTTCAACATTCCACGTTAAATACTTTTGACGCTGGTTATGCGAGTTTGAGTTTTGGGAGACAAAAATTAAATTCACCTAGTGAGACTCGAACTCGTGCAAAAAGTAAGTCTGACAACAGACGCTGCCATTTATGCCAAGTTTGTATAAACTAAATTTGTTGGGATTTATCTAATACACAATTTACAAAAAAGATTTTGGATAAATTTTGGAAACCGAATTTTCTCCCGTCTGGCTAGTTAGAAAAACATACGTATGCAGATTGTTTATTTAATTTAAAGTGAGCATACTATCAATATTTCAGATGACCACTATACATGTTATTGAGTGGCAATAATTAAGTATCTGAGTGCTCATTGTACAGTATTTGAAACAATAATGCAAGTATCTGAGGTGCTCATTATACAAGTATTTGAGGTGACAAGAATGCAAGTATCTGAGGTGCTCTTAATGCAAGTATTCGAGGTGGCCATTATACAAATATCTGAGGTGCTCCTTATGCAAGTATTTGAGGTGGACATTATACAAGTATTTGAGATGGCCATTACACATGCATTTGAGGTGGACATTATACAAGAATTTGAGGTAGCCATTATGCAAGTATTGAGGTGCTCATTATGCAAGTATTTGAGGTGCTCATTATGCAAGTATTTGAGGTGGCCATTACACAAGCATTTGAGATGGACATTATACAAGCATTTGAGGTGGACATTATACAAGTATTTGAGGTGACAATAATGCAAGTATTTGAGGTGACCATTATACAAGTATTTGAGGTGCTCATTATGCAAGTATTAGAGGTGCTCATTATGCAAGTATTTGAGGTGCTCATTATGCAAGTATTTGAGGTGGCCATTACACAAGCATTTGAGGTGATCATTGTTAAAGAGGTGTACATTATTGAATATAAAAGACCTTAAAAATGTTAAATAAAAAATATTTATGAAAAATACATTCGACGTCTAGTCATCGTATATTCAATGAAACTACCATGAATTGAATTAATTTAAAAGCACCCTTAAAAGCGTTAAATAACTTTTCGATACATTAAACATGCTGCAGTAGCAAATGCATTTGCATTCATGAATTTCCTACACCCCTGTTTTTTGTATCAATACGCATAAAATATCTTGACAAAGACTATCTAATCTATATATTCTTTAACTCATACAACAACTTCCCAAACGACAGACGACCGGGGAGAAGAACATTCAAGAATGAGGCACGCAGCAATGTAATAATGGAGTTGCATTCGTTTGTGTTTTCTCATTACTAATTTTCTTAGTCAATGCTTTTTAACTTTAGAGAAAATTTAAGATGGTGATTCAAGGACGGCTGATTTAAATGGTAACCGTGATTGTTTTGTACCACAAATTCATAGGGAACATCGTATTTTGGTAAGCATTCGTAAAAATTTGTATTGGCTAAACGCAAAGATACTACATGAAAAATATACCATCACCGTGGAAATTACTTTACAAGGTCTGAAAAGTTTGAGCTCGCGAGACAGGCCACGGGACAGAATTTCGAATGTTTTAACGAAATCAAAATTATCTCTACGACAACAGAAATCACTGTAAAACTACAGGTGCAAAAGGATTAAAACCAAATTGATTGTAAGGGAAAACGGTGCAGCCATCCATCACAGAAATCCGTAGACTGACTATGGAATTAAGATGGTGCTATCCCATAGCAATAGGTTTTTTTTGGCTGTTACGAAATGTCTCGTCAAGATGTTTCCTGACGACGTATTTTAAAGAATTTATACTTTCTAACCGTCAAATTGTTGAGCAGTTCGCTGCAACCAGTGCAACCCATATACTGAAGTTGCTTAACATTGAGATATCATTGCCATATCAAAATTATGTCACGGTTGCGTACAAAAACTACCAGTTATTGTAGTTCAGGAAATATCGTTTCGTTGGGTTTCATAACAGAATTTCGGAAAAAATTCAAATCTTCTAATGTACTTGCTTCTTCATGTAGAAATTCTTTGTAGAAATCACTGATTTTATTTATTGACAGGGATCCTATCAAACTTGCAATTACTGAGTGTCAAGTCGCACCGCAGTGTAAACAAAAGGAATTTACTGAAAACCTGTTTCTTGCTGTATTGACTGGTTGTTGATAATTCGTTACTAAATTGAATTGAGAATTGTAATAACAATTCAAAACAATTTCATGTGGTTTAAAGTTGCAGACTGCCTGCGCCGCAGTACAGCACTATAAGTGAAAGTTTATTTCCAAATCTTTTCTCCCCGGTCGTCTGTCGTTTGGGAAGTTGTTGTATAAGTTAAAGAATACATAGATTAGATAGTCTTTGTCAAGATATTTTATGCGTATTGATACAAAAAACAGGGGTGTAGGAAATTCATGAATGCAAATGCATTTGCTACTGCAGCATGTTTACTGCATCGAAAAGTTATTTAACGCTTTTAACCCTTTACCACGAATTGGGAAGCATATTCCCATTTAATTACGCTTTCTATGTTGGTATGGAAAGCATTTTACCGTCATTTAATGTAACGAAATTTGGTATGGGAACATATTTACCATGCAAAAACGCTTTGTACTTTGGCATGGGAATCATTTTACCATTTCTTCAAAACACGTTATCTTGGTATGGGAAGCATTTTTCCATGTACATTCGGAAATCATAGTCAAAGCATTCCCTTGGCAAGGGAAAATACTTCCCATAAAAATTCACGGGAGTTTTTAGGCATTTGCAAACAGTTTTAACTGTAATTTATACTGCTATTGTTATTTTAATCTACTTCAAAATGTCAAGTCAAAAGCGTGCCCGGTTTGATGACAACAACAGTGAAAGCGACAAAAGTTTCCAATCCGGTTCACAATCATCTCTTTCGAGCTCTCAGTCATCAAATTCGTCCTGTAGTTACGGATTTTACGACGATGATAGGGGTCTTCCAGCCCGGAGTCCTTCAAGTTGGAGCGACGAAGAGGCAATCCATCCTGAAAATAATCTCCTGGAAGAACATTTCCTGCATTACATAATGGGGGATGAAAGCCAGGTTTTGCAGGATAGTTTTGTACCAAATGAAACACTATATGGTATTTACTCATTTTACGTGCAAAAACAGCCTAATCAAAGTTTAAGGAAATAAGTGAAAAACTGGGATCAAATATGCTTTTTAGAGCAAGAGTCCCGTCAACCTTCGACAGATCAATCCACACAACCCCCCACACCCGTGCCTACAAGCAGGAGAGTCACGAAAGAATTATTTGAGTGGATTGAAAATGGCAATGAAGTGTTACGACAGGATTTCGACGCCTCCACTTCTGGATGGACTGTGCCTATCGATGCCAACCTGTCTGAATTGGATTGCTGGAAACTTGCCTTTTCTTCTGAGGCCCTTGAGAAGATTGTGCATGAGACGAATCAGTACGCTAACTTCGTAATGGGAAAAAGAGCCAAACTCACAAGGCGAATGACAAAATGGAGAGAAGTTACGAGTGCTGAAATGCTGCGATACTTATCGGTGCGAATCACAATGGGAATCGACAAAAAACCAGAGATGGCTCATTATTGGTCAAAGGATCCTATGTTGAAATCCGCGATTGTCCCTCAGATCATGTCATCAAATCGCTTCTTTGAAATCCAGCAATATCTCCACTTTAGTGCATCACAGCAAGATTCGGCCTCTCCGGATAAAATTTATAAAGTTCGGCAGCTGTGGGACCTAGTCATGAATGGTTTCAAAACCTTATTGATTCCTTATGGAAATTTAAGTGTTGACGAGAGTCTGGTCAAATGGAAAGGTCGATTATGTTTCAAGCAGTATATTCCTTCAAAGCGAAACAGATTTGGGATAAAGACTTTCTCAGTTGTGGACCAAAAGACTGGATTCATCTTGGATTCGTCTGTTTATGTGGGGAAGGATGTAAACGACAAGAAAAAGGAGAAAAGTGTATATGGAGCTGGAGGACAAGTCATCCTAGAACTGTGCAGCCCTTATCTTAACGAGCATCGTACCATATTTTGTGACAATTTCTTTTCTTCCCCTGTTTTGGCAAAGGAGCTTTGGGACAAAAACACATATATATGTGCAACTTTGAGGGGAAATAGAAAAAACATCCCCAGAATTCCTAAGCCCTTTAAGAAAGGTGACACTGTTGCGTATCGGATGAAGCAAAATGAAGCCGTTATGGTGGAATATTGGAGGGATAAAAGGGTGGTGAAAATGGTGTCCTCTGGATTTTCTCATGAAATAATAGCGTCGGAAAGTCGTCGAGGGATTCAAAAACAGAAGCCAAGAACAGTGGTGGAATACAATGCAAATGCTGGTGGAATCGACTCTTCTGATATGATGATGCATATATATGACCCGGGAAGAAAATGCCTAAAATGGTACTTGTATATTTATACACATTAACGTTGCAGTGTTTAGATTAGTTTCATTAAAACACTCCTTTTGATTTGCTAATTAGGCCTGTTAAAGTGTTCTTTCGGGTGATTGAGATGACACTTTTTAATGCGTACGTTATGTTCAAATCAGTACACCCGGGTGTGAGTTATCTGGACTTCCGAATGAAATTAGTTCGACAAATCATTGAATCTACTGGAGGTTTTAATGAGTCCAGACCCCGTGCAGTAGTCGCACCCATCAGTTCTACTGCTAGACTCAATGAAAGGCATTTCCCCTCTCAGAGAGAAAAAGATATTCAGACGATGCGTTGTTTGTACGAAGAAAAGCCAAGATAAAACGAAGTCGTGTATTTTGTTCTAAATGCGACGTTACTCTTTGCACAGCTCCTTGTTTTGAGATATACCACACAAAAGAAAATTACTAGCTATGTTCATGTTTACAGATAATGTGTAATAACTACTTTAATTGCGTGTTTGTTATCTTTTTTGAGTCAGTAAATGTATTTTTACTTTACAAAGCCCACGTACCTATGCATTTTATAACACCATACAATCATCAAATTGTCAGACCAGGGCAAGTGTACATACATATTCATGCATAAGTTGTCATACGATACCAGGGCTTCAGTATTATACTCAATTAGCATTACCGTGGCTATGCATGAAATACTATGATTTCATTGCGAAGCAACTTTGAAGAAGTGTGTGATGCCTTACCATTGCTTACCGTTAAAAAATATTTCCCCAATTCATGTAAAAGGTTAAATAATTATAATAATAATCCCACGTTTTTACAAAGGACCTGTTCTTTCTGCTCTGTTGAAGAATATTTTTAAAAAATGACACATAATATATTAGCACAATAAAACAATTTTGCCACCCCATACGAAAAATAGACTTTCGGCATACGAGAGTTCATCAGTTTTAAAAAAAACCTAACGTTTTAGCGTTCCCATACCATAGAATATAATTTTACACTGGTTTAAAAAGTTTTCGCAAAAAAAATGGATTATATAAAAAGAAATTAATTCACTGAATTCTCAATACAACTTGGGATTTTGAAGCATGATCCGTGCTCTCCCTTGATTTCAGATTGAACATATCGGTTCATATACATAACCGTATAGGTTTTGTTGATAGTTTGATATATATTGATTGACATTTCTGCTGAATAAAAACTGATTAGAAATTTATCATCTTGAAGATTTATTTTTGTAAGCTAACGTTTTTACTATAAATGTTACTTTTTAATTATTGCCGGAATTGCTTGAACATACACTAATATAGCTAATTAAATGCACATTACAGCAATTAAAAAAAGATCCATACCAAACATTGCCGAACATCCTCATGATGTATGTCATGCATTTTAAACTGCCATTTTTTTGATTGAAGATAGCAATGGGGAGCTATTTTGGAAATTCTTTGTTTGAGTACAATGTAATTTAAAATATGAATACAAACGCTCAATGATGCAAGTCTTCATTCACGAGAAGACATTTAAAAACTTCATTCACATGGAGAGAGTTCGAAATCTCGTAAAGAAGAATGAAGAGTAGGAAACTTCACGCTGAATGAATTTCAGTAAAATTTGAAGTATGTATGTATATACTAACAAGACGTAGACGAAGGTCCCGTTTAATTAGAAAATGAAAGCTTCACTACCCGTATCTTTACAGGAATTTCATTCATTGTCTGCATTTCTAAAGACACTTCCTACATTTTGCTTATATGTTATTATGTGTTGTTTCATGCAAAAACTTAAACCTTCTTACTTCGAATGCACACAAACATAACACAGTGACTAAGTTTCATCAGTTTCGTTCAAGGAATCATTAGCATTTTATGTTGAACGCGACTTGTGCATTGATACGATTAAACAAAACACATAAATTAGGACAAAAGTACTGATGTGATGTAATGCAAAGATCACTCACAAGCAAACCTATTTTAAAATCATGATCGGATTTTTAACAAAATTTGGAGTTCTAGTAGTAAAAACATGCGAGGAGCACAACTAGATACTTTTCAGCTGCTTAGAGGAAGATGTTTTGGAGCTACAGGCAATTTAATTAGCGGACGCATTAGATTTATAGGAAGCCGCCCCGCAATGTTATCATAGTGGCATGGGTGCAGAATCTTCTTCAGCATGAAAAACTTTCCTTTTTCCTCCCTTCCCTTTCCATGTCGCATTTGTGGAAAAATATTTTTATTTTGGAATCTCAATGCAAGGTCATCATAATCGAACGCGTTCAGAACACGGAAAATGTTTGGCATAGATTGCGAGAAACTCCTCTTCCTTAATTCGACATTAGAAATACGCTTGCCATTTCACACAAAAAGGAAGCCCTATTTTTGCACAGTATGTTTAGCCTTTGTCGATCAGCAAAATCATGCAGTACTTGACAACTTTTGCTAAAAATTGCCATTTGCGTTATGGGTTACCTCATAACGAAGCGATGAGTTACATCTACCAAACTATGTTTCCTGTATACGAAGGTCAAATTTGAGGAAATAGACAGAAAAGAACCAGAAAGTAAAACACAAAATGTTGCTTCTTAAAACAGGAAACAAGTCTTGATACTTCCGTAACGATATATCGCGTGAAAACACTTAGTTCCGAAATGTACTTCTGGTATTATGTTTCAGTCGAATTGTATTCTGCCAGCGTGAGTTGAAAGTAATTATTCGGAAATTCAGGCTACAGTAGACAAGTACGCCGGTGATTTTATTTAGTAAACTTTAATTCACAAATTGCATTACCATGATTCAAATATTTTCATTTCTTTTTTTACCTACCTTGGAATGCTTTGCTTTAAATAAACCTAAACTTAACCTGCAACAACATTTAACAGCGTTTAGTGATTGCACAATAAATCTTATCCTAAACCACGTTGAAATTCTGGATTCATACGAAGACGGTGCTCATGATATTGAACCCTTTGACAGCCCCACGATACTAACAGTTTATCACTACAAACAGCCTAGCGATAATCTCCACCTACAACTGCTCAATTACTTTCAAGGGGTTTTGTACCCAATATGCGACAATATATTGACAGAACGAAAACAGGATAAGCTGAATGCCAACAGAGCTTTCCCAATTCAGAAGCGTACATGCGTAGTCCAAGCTTACATTGACCGTGCACACGATGGTACTTACCCCTGAGTAGTTTGAAACCAGTAAAATTAAGACGCAACTCGACCCTTTCCTATTTTCCAGAAACATTTTTTGACTTCGTTATAGACCACAGATTTAACAGCGTAAGTCAAGGTAATCTGAGAAAAGTCGGGCACATATTTGTACACGTTAAAAAGCAGAGGGTTGGTTTCAATACGGATTATTTAGCAGAAATTCTGTTTCATGTTGATGCTCGATTCGAAACAGATCAAAAGGGGGCCACTTCCAACTACATTTTTCCAGTTAAGTTGTTATTTGAAGTGGAAATTGAAAAGTATGAAATTACAAGAAAACACTTAGTAACATGCCACAACCATTTGGAATGGATATCTGAAGCTACGAAAGCTTGTGAAGGTGGGCAACATGAACAGGTTTCAGTTTTTGACGTTTTTTGCCATGCGTTTTATAAACGTAAACTGGCTAAAATGCCGGCCCTCCTAAGCTTAGATGAAACTGGAAAAAATAAAAATGGACGGCAACAACTAGAATCTATTCTTGCTCGATCTGAGGCGTGCAATAAAGATGTTGTGTGGTACGACTGGAGCGCAGACCTAGACTTACGATCCCTTCAGACACGAAAAAGAATGAAGCCACTGCTTCTCCTGGCTCCTAACGCAACCTTAATTAACTTACGCAATCAAATCATCGGGGCAATGAAGTACGTACCTAAACATAATAAGGTAATGGATGGTAGTATGAAAACTGAATCATTGGGTTATGTTGGAGACCTCAACAAAGTCCACTTTATTACCTGTGCACCAATTGTAAAACCAGCTTGGCTTTCTCTAGCTGGACTGACGGTCGCCTTTCAAGGGCCTCTGTGGCTTGGAATTTTTGTGGTTTGTCTTATTAGCGGTTTGTTTCTCTCCTTCTGCCTTCGAGTCAAGAAATGCATTTTCCACTATGAAAATTTAACTATATTTTCCACTCAAAATTGGACATTCGTCTGGGATATCTTGCTTTGTCAGGGAAGTTGTTTATCTGGAAACAAAGACAATAAGTGGATTGTTGGCTCCTGGATGATGGTAGGGGTTGTCCTTACAAACGCGTATTTAGGAGATAATATCATAATGTTGACGGCACCACTGCATGAAAAATCGATGGAAACTTTTAAGGAGTTATTCGAGAGAAATTTTTCAGTTTATTCTACACCCATATTGAACAATGCTTATGGTAACATGGACGAGCTACTTAACCGGTTGGGATTTGCCGGGAAATTTACTCGTGCAGCGATAGATGGAATTGAAATTTCCAGTGAATATATAGGTGACCCATTTTCTATGACGAAGTTGGGAATGCTGTTCATTAAGAAGAACTTCAATCTTTCTCTTCAAGATACTTTTCAGAAATTGGGAGTATTGGAAAAGTGGCGACCAAAGCTGAACAGCTATGAACACATGATGTCCCTTGGAAACCAAGCATATTTTGAGGAGATTTTGTCATGTTGTGGAATGGACGCCTACATAGATAGCCTACAAAATTTGAGGTCATTCGAAACCAGTTTATACCAGCGACTAATAAAAAATGAAACTTTGGAAAGGAAAAAGTATAAAATCGTAGTTGGCAAGGAATCATATGGAGAATTATATGAAAATTGGGTATTTGAAAATATTCCCTGGCCAGCAACCCATTTTCTTAGAAAACTTCACTCACTTTCTGAGGTTGGACTAGTCAAAGCCTGGAAAGATTGGATTAAACAGAATAAATCAGGAAGTAATCAGACAACCAATGATGTCAATGATCAAGAGTTCGTTTCTGTCTCTTTGGAAAGCAACATTCGTTCACTTTTTTATTTGCAACTTGGTATTAATGCTGTTCCTATATTAATATTTTTGTTTGAAGCAAGACAAGTTATAGTCGTCAAAATTTTATGCGGTGCAACAACACTTTTCAAGAAATTCAAAGCACTATTTAGGCGTAGTTCTGTTTTATTATTTCGCAAACAGCAGAATCCACCGTGCAAAAATAAGAAAGCTTTCAGAATTCAAGTTTTCTGAATGCACTTTAATCAGCTCAAGTGCAGAAAGGGCTTCAAGCAACAAAATTTTTATGCAGACATCTTCTAGGTTGTTCTAGAGTTTAACGGACAAAATCAATGAGCGGGACAATGGGATAGTTGTAAAACATGAAACATGACTCTGATGTTGACGTAGACCATTTAAACCCAGTTGAAAAACGCAAGACGGTGCCATCACAAATAAAACATTTAAAGGAAAAGTTGAAGAAACTAAACCGAAAGTTTCAATGACCCCTAGAATTTCATTCAACTTGTCACACAATCACACATGTAACTTTCTGGTTCGCCCGAACCATGATTCGAATTACTTCAAATCGAACTTCGAAACGATTCTGGTTCGATTCGATTCGGTTTGTTGCTCCAGAAGAGATTTGCTGGTACGATTCGAATCGCATCGTACCACAAACATAAAATGAAGAAAATGTCCATATTAATTAGCATATTTATTGATAAAACTGGTGATTATTTGTATTTTAGTGCCATTTTCTACTTATTTATACACTAAAACAGTTTAAAATGGCAAAAAAGTGTGTAATAAATTGAAAATGTAATTTTTTTAATAAATTCGGTTCGATTCGATTCGAAGAATTTAAATTTTGAATAAATACGGTTCGATTCGGTTCGCATACTCAAAGTTGCATATGCTCACACGATCCTTATTGTCTGGGGATTTTGATGTTCCTCCCATGTTGGTAACTGGGCACGGGATAATCAAAGAAATGTTAAAATGAACCAACCTTTTGATGAAATTGATTCACGCATATGTTTGTGGCTCATAAATATTCCCATGCAAACTGTAACTTTGGAAGACGTAACTCTTCTGGCAACTTGTGGACCATCAGCACATATTTTGATCAGTCTGTTTCCATCAACCGAGTTTTTATTCACAACAGGCAGTGATGACAATTCTAGAGTTCAGCCAAGTATATCCATGTTCGTCATTTTTGCGACTTAGTTTAACCTTGTGCTGGTATTCAGATAAAACAAATCATCATCTGGGGGATTTATTTTAATCATCATCACTGTGCATCACTATAAAAAGTAATGTTTTCGTGATTATTGCCATTCTGCTTTGTATACATAAAATCCAAACTGTCTACTAGCTTTACCTAGGTTTCTTCACCAACCCCTGATTTTTTTCCTTGGGGATGTAGAATATTTATTTTGTGATTAGGTTTTGGCTAAAATATTTATTTCAGCTTTAAATGCAAGCAAGTATCTATGTTTGATCTAGGTAAGTGTAATTTGTTCTCTTACCCCCAGACTTAATAATCGCCTTTAATATTAGCATCAATAAAGTTCCTTTATGCATATGAAAGGTTGGGCTAGATGGCATTCAGTTACTGCAAGTAATGTAAATGCGCTACATGAACATGTTCCATCGGAGAAAGTTACTGCACTCAAATAAAAAATTACGTAATAGTATCCTAAAAATGTACTTTGGTACAATTTAAATGGAATTGTTTATTTGTATTTGATTTAAAATAAGGCTCCAGATTTATTTTTATTTATTTATTTATTTATTTGGTACAAGAGGAACCCTTTGAAAGGAAAGTTGCTCCCCATGCTGATTGATATACACAATAAAATATAGTAATCATTACAATAAGAATCATTAAAATGAGGATAAACATAAAACAATTTTCATAATGTAGATGGAATGAATTTCAGTGTTCAATTTGGTATTAGAGATATATTACAATCGTCAATATTTCAGGTAACAAATACGTACAATATTTAAATAATATTTCTATTATCATAGTCACAAAAATTAGGTGCACAGCATTAAAACAAAAAATAAAACAAATATGTAATGCAACACGTCTTAACACATAATTCGCACCAAACCATCACAAACATGATCATTACAAGACAAGTTACATACATTTTAAATTTCCGGTAGCTCTTCAGTCTGAGCTTCTGAGAGGTAATTTAATACTCGTTTTTTAAATAAATTAAATGTGTTACGTTTTATTTGGTCAGGTAAATTTAGCCATTGAAGGCTGCCATTTATATTAAAGACAAGTTATCAATGTGAAATAAATTCTGCGGAAATTTTTATAACTTAAACGCATTAAACTAAAGAGTCAAGTGCTGGCCTGATCACCAGTGTTTAAGGGGCAATACTCTTTATTTAAAAATGTTTATCAAATATCTAGAACAAAGCAGATGTGATGCATTTATTTGTAGCATTACAATCTATACATATAGATACTTTCACTGCCTGTGCAGGAATACACATATTAAGCAACAATGGCAAAAGTTTTACACTGAAACAAACAGAATACATCACTAGTAATATAAGTAAATTAAATATATTTCACCTGTGATGTTACTCAGGTGAACCTATAATCGCGTAATCATCCTCGCGCAAGTTTTTGAAAAATTCTATCATGTCGGTAAAGGTGGGCCTTTCGTCAGAATTCAAATTCCAGCATTCCACCATTTTATCAAAACTAAATGAAATTACTTGTCTTAAAACATGGGCAAACCCAACTTAATATTTTTTTTAAACTCACACAACTTACATATTTTTCGATGCAAACTCAGGTGCTGGTAGCCGCAAGCCCATTTGTAATTCACTGGAAAAGTCAACACTCCAGTTCACACCTGCATAAGGTGTTTTACCTAATAGCACAGATAAATTACAGCTCATTGGCATTTGAATTTTTCAGATCACTAAATAAAACTTTAATGAATTACCAAGAGAATATATTTCCCAAAGTGTCACTCCATAACTCCACATGTCGGATTTGGAAGTGAATTCCATTGGTCCAGAGATCCGGAGCCATCCATCTCCAGGGCAGTGGTTCTTTGTGATTTTTTAATGTACTTTTCGTTCTTGTACAATTTACGAGAAAGTCGCAAAATCCCCAATTTTGCAAACCATGTTCCCATCCAGTAGCACGTTACGGGTGGCCAAGTCTCCCATGAATGACGCGTTTACTTCCAATATATTCCATTCCCTGTGCGATCCCCATGGAGAACTCATACAGTTGGTAAAATTGGGGCACATGCCGTTCAGTTTTGACATTTTGATATTGATTGGAAGAGTTTTTACGTATATCCCTCGCTGTCGTTCTCAGGAACGATTCCAAGGAACCACCTGCGCAGAACTCGGTCGCAATGTATAATACACCTGTAAAATAAGTTTTACTTAATATTTAACAAGCAAAAATGAGTCAAGTGGATAACATTTACATTGTGTTCAGCTCAATTATTCTTACCTTTGTTAATTTCTGTAATGTAAGCCCCGAAAAATTCGACAACATTTTCATGTTTACCAATGTAGGCCAAAACTTTTACTTCGGTAAGAAAACCCATGAAGGTACTCTTTGAGCAGTATCTATTTGGACGCTTTATTGCAGCCGCGATGTCTCTTGCGAATCCCTTAAAAACAGTTCCAAAAGCTCCAGACCCCAACATTTTCTCTAAGTCTATTAAAATAAAAGAGATTTTCTACTACATTGTGGTAATTTAATTTGATCTTACTCATGTGTTTTGTGTTTACCTATGGTTAGGTCGGATAAATCAAGCCTGTGTTCCTGGCTAAATTTGGTTTGCTCAATACTGCCGCCCATCCAGTCATTTCCATTGCACCTGGCTCGGAACTAAGCGGCATTTCTACCATTGATGAAGTCCTGCACTTCCGAGTCAGACAAAAACCGACTTAGATGACGAAGCGTTCTGTAGCGAAGTCCAAAGTAAACCCCAAGTATGCATAAAAAGAGGACAATTGCAGAACTGACGGATGAAACACGATGAACGCTGTCAAATCCTGGCCTTCTGTACGGAAACATTACGTGTTGGTGGGTACCACATTATTTGACCTCTTGAAACTAAAAAATAATAAAAAATATTGTTTGAATTGTATCGACATTGTAACATCTAACTTCAAAAACGATAAATTTAACTCTCTACCTGTTAATTTTTCGACATATGATTGAGGATTAGTCAGATCTGAATAATTTGTAATTCCCCCACCATCCATTTTTTTTCTCCACTGATTATCGAATGCCTCAACAACGAAATAACTGATGCTGTACGTTGTTCCAAATGATTTGAAAAGTGCTAAGAAACTACTATATTGATCTAAAGTTGCGTTGTTTTTGGCAACATCAAAACCAAACTCCACCCGAAAATAAACTTGCAATCGGGGAACCATTTGATGCATGATACGTTTTAGGGCCAAATGAGAATCTAGCACTGATTCTAGTTTGGTTTTGGTTGAACCATTACTGGATTCAATTTTCCTTTGCAAATAAAATAGTTTAATATGTTAAGTAGCTCCGAATACACACTGTTGGAATCCAAGTGTTTCAGCATTTCGTGCACATTATTGAAGGATTTCAATTCCGGCTGAAGTTTAGTTGTTGTGCATACTTCATCATGTTGGAAACTGGTTCAGTGCTACTGCTGTTTGAACTGATAACAACTTGTCCCTCGGAATCCACATCTCCCACAGCGAATTCTACGTGCACTCCCATGAGCAATTGCATTTCATAAAAATTACTCTTTTTGAGTTGAACAAGAATTGACTGAAAGGATGGCAAATCCGTCTGTGTGACTGGACAGGCACTTATTTAAAAAAATTTGGTGGAAGTATCAAAGTATTCAAGCAGCAAACAATCATCGATTGCAAGAAGTAGTTCTCCGAAATCTGAACCAGTAGAAAACTCAAATAATCGAAACCGATAAAATAGGAACCGAAGAATCATTGTATATTCCTCCTTGCTTAGATTTGGTTTTTAATGGAGCTAAGTACGGCTCCCAGTATTTTGTTGTGGAAAAAATCTTTTTTGAATTCTTCCCTTTTCAGTGTCCAATCAATGCACGTATCCATTGTCCAATCATGAATAGATTTGAGATAATCCTGCATTAAAAAAGATGGGCTAGTGGATTAGGTTGTAAGTGTTTCTGAGTGTTTACATCCAAGTCTGTATATGGGTAATTTAACCGACGCAAGTAGGAAAACCAAGTGGTGAAGAAGTTTGTTGAAAAATAGTTAACCATGTGATAGAGGATCGGAAAACTTTCCAATTTAGCATAATTGAATATTGCTTCAAAGTACAAATTTACTGTTGGTTTTAGGTTCTGACAGAACAAGGTACTCCTGTCCCACAAAGCCATCTCTTGCGTGGACGATGAGTTTCTGTATATTTAAAATCAAAGTACACTTTCGCTTCAGGTTCTCTCTCCAGAATATTTTTTCGAATCCATTTAAGTGCATGCAACTCTTTTCTTATTACGTTTTCGTAATGGAACGAGTATTTGTCAGGCTCATTTGACCAGTCCAAAATCAGTACGGGAGATAGAATGTAATGTCTCCCGTTTATGCGTTGGCATTCTCTAATGACATGTTCTACGTAGGACTCATTCAATGTCAAAAATGATTCATCTTTAACAAAACAACCAACATTTTTATTTGTGGAAGATTGCCAGACACGCTCAATGATGGGTCCATAATGATGGTTTTTAATGATGGGGTCCACAATGACTGCTAAGATCGCTACGATTTTCATTCACGGAAATTGTGATGTTTGGATTCGGAAGCAATCACTGTAAACGCAATCCAACACTATGTCTACACGAGACGACATTTTAAGCTTCTTTTGAGTGTTACTATATGTTTTTTTTCCAGTATTCATTCCAGCTATCTAAAAAAATTAGAAAAGGGTTAAGAGAAATCTAAAGCACCGCAACGTTTTAAAAATAAATGGTCATACCTAAATCTACCAAGATCAACTGATGATTTTTGAAACTGACTTCCAACATATATAAAGGCCACTGAACCGGGCCTCTCTTAAATTCAAGGTGTGGCAAGTGGGGTATTATTGTAAATTAAGTTGATGTTGAAGTAACGAATCTAGAATTGGGCACTTGAAGCAACATTGAGCCTTTTCCTTTGTTGTTAGCTGTCCAAATAGTAGCAAACGTAATTAACAAACGTTGATGGTTATCGTCTCCGACGCAATTTGGACTAGGGTAATAAATGATGTGGTTTCCATATAAAAGTTGGGAGTCTCTAACATATGTCTCAAAGGAAAAGTTCATGCGTGATTGGAAGAGACCAAAGGATTCTGTAACCCGTTTGTAAGTACCAAACCTCAGTCTAATCAAAACGACTGGCGTTTTAAATGTGAAATTGTGCACAATGGCTGATTTTCACAGTTAAATAAGAGACTCGTCATAGCCAACACCAGCAAACATTCCACTGACCTTTAGATATTTGACTAGATGAAGAACTCTGATGTAAAGGAAATTTGTGCAAATGGTTTCATCATGAAAAATGCAACACAAGCTTAGGATTGCAACCGTTAAACTCTTCAGTGTTGGAAATCCACACTAGGTTTAGGTACTGTGGTTATGTTTATCCTATATCATTGAACATAAATACTTTTTTGAGTTTGTCATACATCGGATGGTAAATTCAGATAAAAAATGTATAAAACAGTCTTCATGCTTACGTCCAAGAAATTAGCATATTCTCAATCTGTGAAAGGTTTTTTCATGATATTGCAAAACGCCTGTTTGTGTTTTTTCAAATTCTTCTACGCTTTGCCATCTGAAATTGAAATTGTGAAAAAGTTTTCATTTAATGAAATAATGAAGATTGTGAATTAAATTAAATTGCTTGCCTGTTTCGTAGAATATTGTGGATGTGTTTGGATTTGCATTGATCAGACCAAACGCTGATTCCACATCGTTTTTATAATCGTCCTGTGAAATTTTTTTAGCTATCAACTCGTTTACAGGTCTTGTCAAGTCAAACATAACGCTTTCATATGTCTTCACCACAATGAAATTTTGACACAAAACTGCCACAATAATCCCACACAACGTCACCTCCATTGTACGTCGTGTTCGAAATAAAACAGTACAAATTCCACCTGCTATTGCTGCTGATTTTAGAATAAATCTGCATGGAAAAAAACTCATACAAATTTATCACGGATTGGTCAATTATTGGCAGTAATTTACTGCGTGCTTCAACAACTGTTTTGAGCAGTACGGTTAGGGAATTCAGGGAATTTATACACACGAAACACGATGCCTGGATAATTAATTTCTTGCTTTTACTTCCCACATCCTGCTTTGCTCACGAAATGCTGACGGATATCTAATTTACTGGAATGGTAATTGGATGTAGATATAGTAATACGTAAAAGAGGATGTTATTTCTCTGCAATGTATGTAATGAGAAACGAGAGAGAGCTGCTGCAATTAAAATAATCTGACTTTGATAAATTAAATTGCGCAGAGTTTTGTTTGATGAGTTGGCCTTCACGAAAAAAAATTAGGAAAAGTTATTGCAGGCTGTTGATATACGAATGGAAGCGAATAATTTCACACTGGAATTAGCGTAACAAAAAAGCATGACGTTAATACTTTCAAGGTATTTTTTAAGCGAGAAAACTTCCCCACTTTTTCTTAATTGTTTCATTCAGGGAAACAATTCCTCCGTTTTCTAATTCTTTTGCTACTTTTGTGTAATTAGAGGGCATTCACATGGGTATAATACAGTTGTTCAAGTCTAAACAAATCCCATTAAAAAGTTAACATAAAATTGAAGTGAAAGCAGAAACAATTAGTTCATAAATCATTTCTAGTCATTATGATTGTTGCATAATATGCCAAATTTAGGGATGCCACTTCCACTGATTATTGGAAGAACGAGCAATTAATGCGTATGTCACTGTAGGATTGGTTTCTGCTCCAAATGGCCCAAGTCCGCACCGCTGGATAAAGCCAGTTACAGTTTAGCAAGTGAAATAAAATACGCGTTTCTCTGTATCGCTGATAAGCGGACTGGCAGTAGTTGGATTTTCTAATTAGTTTTATTACAAAAAAAGAAACAATCTCAACTATTCACACAAAATATTCTACAACCAAAAAATGCCTTCTGCACACTTTGGTGTCCAAGAGCCGAGTGGTTCGCATGCTCTCGCTTCCGTGGCTTGATACCGTAGCCCCTGGAGAGAAACATGAGAACAAGAATGCGTGATGAGCCTCGTGCTGCACACCACTCATTCAGATATTCACTAAAAAATCAAATGTGCAGAGCATAGCTCCACCTTCACAAATAACGTACAACTCATACTACTTTGTCTACAGAAATGGGAAAGAGTAGTCCTATTATGCGACATACTCCCCGAAAGTCATTCACTGAGGGTGTAATGACTTTCCCTAGCAAAAGAGGACTACGACCAAAACCAGAACATTATGGAATCCTCCGGAGTATCACTTTACCCCGAAATCTACATCTACGCCACTTTTCCCAAGCCCACAACAATTTCACACATTTTCAGGATGCGAAGTTTTACCTCCGACCTTTCATTCGCTTGTACGCAAAGGGATCACGCCTTTGGACAACATTCATACACAAATGAGCTTGGAAAGGCGATTTTCCAAAAAACAATAAAAAACAGAAAGGATTCCATTATGCTCTAGCCAGGATTCTACTACAATTTCAACATAATTCAAAAAAGTAAAGAGATAAAAAATATAAACATTTTCCAACTCTAAAGCCGGCCCAATATTTATGAGTCAGCTTCTCAGGCTCCCGGAAAACTCCTTCCCTGGGAACATCAATCTCGAACTGGGTTGGGGCGAAAGCAGTCTCACTTTCCCCATCATCATGGCAGTCCGCCCTTCATTTTCTCGCTGTACTGATCCTTCAGCACAGCCTTTGGGTTCTGCAAACTCCATCGGGTACAACCTCTGGGCAGCTCGCAACTCTAGTCCAAATCTCACTTCAAGTTGAGTCAATCTTGGGGGTGGATTCGCCGTTTGGAGAGCTTCCACCTGGAGGGGATGAGCATCCAACTGATGACATTCTCTCCCTCAATCGTTCACGGTAACGCAGCCGCGCGGCTAACTCTCACACTCTGGGGCACTCCGAGATTTTCTTCAAACAAGGGGGCTCGGTTTTTCTGTGACTGCGACGTTCACAGACACACAAACTTCTTTTTCTCCTGGTTTACTATTTCTTCATCGGCAGTGGGGGTGCTTATCACAGGCCAGTCGTGCTGTGGGCCTTGATAGCCAGTCAGGTCCATTCCACCACTGCGATTCCACTAGTTTTCGTGGCTGAACATCCACGGAGGGAATGTCAGCGGCGGTTGTCCTTGCCTGGACGTGCCTTCCACTGCTCCTCGAGGATCTCGTTCGTATTCGTCCCCTGTTGTGCACAAAACAACACAGGCGGACCACGCCTCCACCAACTCCAAGTCAAGGCGTTGCTAGAGTTCAATTCGTATAAACAGTGTTGGGAGGGTAGATCCTCCAACATTCTTCTGCTACGCGTGCCTGCCTGCTCGCTGCCG
>LJIJ01002542.1:0-25916 GCA_001718145.1 Orchesella cincta
ATAAATGTCAAACCTAAAAAATGGAAATGGTCCGAGAAACTGAATTCGTATGTGAATTTTAGAAAAGGATGTTGAAAAGTCTCATTTAAATACGTTTCAATTGGTTCATTTATATCTGTCACATCTAGTAACGCTTAGAATATCGTCCAATGAACCGCCCTCTGAATATCATTTCCTTTCTCCACAATTTCTCCAGTTCAAGGCTTGCCGTTATGTTTGCTATGTAACAATCGTCTGCTTGAAAACTTAGCTGTCATTTCAGCTTCATAGTTAACAGAAAAAGCAGTCGATCAACCCAACACGGGGAGGACTGTTGCCATGTATAGTAGCTTATTGTTCAACCTATTCCCAATTCAATTAATTCAACCTTTCTCAAGAATCGTCATGGAAGAAATTCCAAATAATCCAAACGACTGGTTTTCCATTTACTGGCATTCAGTATTTAGGATTTTCATACAAGATTGCACAATACACTTTATCCGCCACCCCCAGGCGTGGCAAGAACTTCACAACAGCTTTCAGACAATGTGTGCAACCCACTCGAGTCACTGTGTCAGTATTCAAACGAATAAAAACTGAGTTTGAAAGACGCCTTGTCGGAAGACCATTTAACGCCAATTTTTTCAGCCATATTTTCTGTCCAAAACTTCAAAGCAGTTGTGTCGCGCAGTTACCAGCCATTTTTCCATCCCTGCATCCAAAATACATATACTTTGCTCACAGTGAGAATAGCATTACAAATTATGGAAGACAAAATTGAACATACTTACTCGGCAGATTATGTAATTGTCGCGTACAAAAACACACAAACATCCTCATTCCCTCATTAATCCCAGTAGCATCATTTCTTAGTAGTAAAGTAATTGTTGTTAGTGATCAAACAAATACCGTTTATTTGGTATGTATTCCCTGCCACCAAAAACCAAGGGAGCTTCTAGGACTCTATTTCGACTTCGGTGAATATCGACACTCAATGACAAACGCATCCCTTTTGAAATTAAATATATGGACCAGAATTTTCTTTGAAAAAAATTGACGAAATATGGCGTTCTCTTTATTTCAACCTACGAGATCTTGGGTACACAGAATTTGAATATAAAGTTGATAAGGATGACAATGGAATGATTCGGACATTTTTCAAAGCCTTTTCAATCTGTTTTGACAAGCAATTCAACAGATATTTTACGCAACAACGCTGTGCCATGGATATTCTTCAGAAGGTTCACAACTGTAGTGCAAACGCTTGCAATAAATTATTTGATAGTACAACGTATGACACTGTCCAAGCACAGGAGAAAAAGTTTTTTGCAAAAAGGAAGCTGGAGTTTATTCCGTACGGTGCAAAATTTTATGGGATGAAATATGTCATCTTTAAGGCGCTTACTGAAGGAAAGTCAAATTTGTCGAATATGCATTCCCTTCTATTACCTTTTAAATTTTTAGTGTGGACTTCTTGCCTAGCAACTTTTTTCGTGATTTCTATTGCGCTTAAATTTTTGGAGTCTCAGCAAAATACATGGTTTTGGTTACTTGCAGCTTCATTTGAACAGGGTCAGGAGATAAATGTTTTGAAAAAATATCCAAGTCTGTATCTGCTTCTGCTGTGGATTTTTGGACGTTTATTTTCCGACAGTTTTACACATCAACCATGTATTCCAACTTGACAAAGGAACCCCCTCCTACTGGAATTCCAAGATCGTTTGAAGAATTAAAATTCAACAAGGTTTAGTTTAGTCTCCGATTCCTGCATTATAAAGCAACTACCTCAGTGCAGAAGTTATCTCGACTTCGGCAATGAAACGACTGAAATTATACCAATTTGTCTAAAGTATCTTCCACCAAAACTTCAATTCTTGAGCATGCCTGACACCGCAGTTCCATACCGTCTTTTGGGGAATCTTGCTTCAAACTTGCCAACTCCGTGTAGAAATCTAGGAAGCCATCGTAAACATAAATATGTAACCAAAGTATATTTTGGGAAAATTTTGGAATGCTTTATGACACTAATAGTAGACTAGGCCAGTGTGGAGCCTTGTTGCCGCCGTTGAAATCGATATTTGGGAAAAGATCGGTGTTTTGGAAACAGCGAGCCTGCAATGATAGCCGAACCTTTTTTGTGGTCAACTGGAGTACGAGGCTTCTTTTCGAGGTCCATATTTCCGAGCTCGCTAGCATCACTTGTGGAATCTGGAATTTGGGACTATTACAAGCATTTTACAGATATTGTAAATTTGGCGGATAAAACTCGGCGTATGAATAGCAAGCTAAATAATACTAATAGCTGGGGTTACTTTAATTTTGCGGACAATTTTTATCAAAACGAATATTCGCAAAAGGACATTTCAAAGGAAATCAATGTGAAGAATCATAGGGAAATAATTGGCGGGACTATCAAAGACCTGCAAATAGTTTTGGTACATGTATTTTATTTTTATTGCGTTTTCAGTTGGGTTGCTCGCCACGGAAAGGATTTACATATTTTGCATGTCCATCCTTTTCAATAATACATTGTCGTTTAAATTTTTGTAAAAGCGCTTAACATGATAGCACGGACAATTCAACTCCCAAAAACAGCTAAGCACATTGTTGGCCCTCATTAAATACGTTTGCAAAACAAAATGTAAGCAAAAGTGAGGTGTCTGTAAGTTTTTGTTACGATTCTTCACTGAATTGCAGCTCCTTCAATGCTTCAAATGAAAAAAAGTTTTATCACCAGTTTTGTTATCGCCGGAGATTTTTGAGACTTACATCAGTTTGCAACAAACGGGTTGTACAAGTCTAATTCTCTGAATATATTAATAGAATTTTACCTAACCGCATATAGCAGTTGCGGGTAGGTAGGCAGATTTAGCTACCTGGAAGCTAAATTTAGCTACCAAAAAGGTAGCTAAATTCTGCTACCGGTAGCTATATTCTGCTACCAGGTAGCTAAATTTAGCTACCTTGTAAATCCACCAACATAAGCAGGATAGGCGAAGTTTCAAAAATGGTTGAAAATGGTTGATATTAAGTTTCAAAGGTAATTCGGACACGCTCTTTCGACTGGGAGTGAAAGTTTGGCTCTAAACTTCCATCAACCGCATCAAAATGGCAAGGTAGCAGAATTTAGCTACCGTTTCCTATCCTATCCATGTTAAAGGTAGCGAAAATATAGCTTACCTGGTAGCTAATTAAGCTACCTTTTTGGTAGCTAAATTTAGCTTCTAGTAGCTAAATCTGCCTACCTAGCTGCAACTGATGGATAGATTGAAAGTTGCTTTTTATATTTAATATGCTTATACAAACCTCCAGTTGCGCTAGCGTAGGCAGATTTTAGCTACCTGGAAGCTAAATTTAGGCTACCCAAAAAGGTAACTATATTTTTGCTACCTTTAATATGGATAGGATAGGGATCGCGTAGCTAAATTCTGCCTACCTTACCATTTTGATGCGGCTTGATGGAGGTTTAGAGCAAAACTTTCACTCCCAGTCGAACGAGCGTGCTCGAATTACCTTTGAAACTTAATATCAACCTTTTTCAACCATTTTTTGAACTTCACCCATCCTGCTTATTACGTTGGCGGATTTACAAGGTAGCCTAAATTAGCCTCCTGGCAGTTGCCAGCTAGGTAGCCAAATTTCTGCTACCCAGTAGCAGAATTCTGCTGCTGTTTGGTAGCAGAATTCTGCTACCGTTAACATGGAGAGGATAGGAAACGGTAGCAGAATTCTGCTACCTACCATTTTCATGCGGTTGACAGAGGTTTAGAGCAAAACTTTCACTCCCAGTCGAAAGAGCGTACCCGAATTAGTTGGGAAGCACAAATATCAACCTTCTGCAATCCTTTTTTTTGAAATTTTGCCTATCCTGCCTGTGTTAACAGGCAGAGTGACGAATTGGAAGGTAGCAGAATCTCTCCCTTACCCGGGTAGCAATATTCTGCTACCCGTAGCAGTATTCTGCTAACCCAAACGCAGCAGAATTCTGCTACCTAGCTGCAACTGCCTGGTAGCAGAATATAGCTTTATACCTTTAAATGAATATACCTTTTTTGGTAGCTAAATTTAGCTTCCAGGCCTAGCTAAATCTGCCTACCTAGCCGCAACTGACCTCAGTTAACTGCAAATACTTGTTTAAATAAATTGAATTAAAATTGGCATTTATTATTCAGGAATTTTGAAATGAAGCTTATTCGGTCCTGCACAGTAAAAAACTACATAAAGCATTCTCTGGGACTGAATTTTATAATATATTCCACATGTTAGGTAGGGAAAACATGTAATTTATTAGGTAAAAAGAATGATCACTTCTGGAAATCATGACAATGTATGCTCACATTCGAATATTCAATGTATGTGACATGCATGCTTTTCATGTATATTTTGCACAAACTACAGAACTCATTATTATTCAAATTCAATCCAGAAAAACATATTTTTTATCCCTCTTCAAGTAATATAAAAGTAAAATCATTCAACATAACAAGTTTTAATCTTAGTCAGCTACCTTCAGAATATATTCAATATGAAATGACATTGTAGTGCCAGTCGTCCTCCAGAATCCAAGAGAAATGTCCAGCGCTACTACCCCGATATTTCAAGCAGCTTTTAATTTTTCTCACTGCGCATTTTTTCTACTTGTATCCATATATTTTTAAGTTTTAATTTTGATAAGGACAAGAATATTTCCGTGAAAGTGAAATCCGATTGGGCCAAGGACAGCACCTTGGATACTTTCGGTCACATTCATTTCCGTTTTTTGTGGACTCGGATCGTTTTTACTTATTTTTTGCCTCACTTTCGTCTATAGAATTGAGTCTGGAAGTTTACCATGTCGTCATTTTTTTTTCTTAGGAATCTGTGGTGTTTTAGAAGTAGTTATTACCACAGTACTACTCAGACATAGCGAAATCCTCCATGGTTTCAACACGTTATGTCATCTGAACGAAAAACGTAAGAGCTGAAATAAATATTCCAATCGTAAAGTCAAGTTAGAAATTGAAATTTTTTAACTTTTAAAATGCCAGATATCCAGCAAGATAAACGGAACAATGGAACCGTTAAAAGCAGTAAATCGGAGTAATTTTCAATGCAATTGTGTTGAGCTACGCAGCATTCGCTCCATTTTTACCTTTGGTTGCAATATTCAGCAAATTGGATCCATTTTATTATGTATTTGAAGGATACATCCTTTCTCATCCCATATGAACGTTCCTTAGGCACAATTATAATTGTCCCAATTATTCGATTTTCTTTTGGGATTTTTCTGCGTTACTGAGTTTGCCAGATTTGCACTGTTTAGCATACTTTTACTTGCTCTTGCCGTCCTTAATTCCCTTTCACTACTTCGTCAACTTGGGAAAAACTCATTTTCACTAACTTTTGAAAAGTCCCTACGAATTTATGTCGAACTCCGACTAGCTTTTGATGCTTTCTTCAACAGACAAAGTTTTGTCTGGGCCTGTTTATTATTTTACCTCCAAGTTGCTACAATAATTGTAATCTGGATTGCACTAAAATGTTGGGGATTTGTACCCATTTTTGTTTCAGTTGTAATGATCATTGCAACTTTCATATTTTTGACAGTAACCATTATACTCATACCTGCATCTGCTATAATCAATAATGAGAGCTTGGAATTCTTACGGGAGAGACGCAATCGGTACTTCAGCACAAATTTTAGGTGCAAGCACCATTATTATTTTTTATATAAGTGGAAATCCCAGCGTTGTATTGGGATTCCTTGTGGAAACTTGTTTGTTATTCAGCAGAGCACATTTTCAAATTATATGATTCAGCTTGTGGATAACCTCACCAGTGCACTTCTTTTATATGATCCATAAAACTATTTAAACACGTTTTATATTAAGTTGGCAGCGTTTTTGCATGTCCAATTTGATTTATTAGCTTTCTAAGCAAGACTAGAAATAGGGGTTTTCTTAAAAATATTCAGGTGTCAATAATTATTGTAAAATAACTTTATGCCCCAACAAAAGGAAATTTATGTTATCTAACAAAAAAAATATTTAATGTGTAATGTTTAAATTGAAATTTGCTTGTGTAATTTAGTATGCCTCAGTTTACTGCGAAACTTGTTAAAATAAATTGGATTTAAAATTGGTTTTTCTTGCTTTCTGATATTTTTGATGAAGGTGTCCCTGTCCTTCCCACAGCCAAAAAAATATATATTCAAGTATACAATGGTATGTATGTATAATGAGGATATGAAACGAGAGACGAGGTTGTACGCGTGTGTGTTCTTTGCCTAAGTCTTTATTGCAGACAGATAAATCAGGTATGACAAGAATATGTACAGAGCATGGTATTAAGTATAAGTTAGCTTGGTTTCAAGGCTAAATCAATAAAGGATCATGAGTAAGCTGATTCTACAAGAGACAGAAATCCTGCACGTAGGCATATGATAATTAGCATAAATGGAACTCATAAGAACTAGAACATTCAGATATCCACTGTTTTTAAAATTAAGTAAAAAATGCTAATAAATTAGCTGAAGCTATTTCACTCCTAGGCCATCAGGTGCACATGGTGACATCAAAATATGTTCAATATGACATGACATTGTAGTGCTATTTGTCTTTCAAAATACTGCAGAAAATTTGCAGCAGCTACAAAGCAATATTTCCTGTCGAAGAAAATTTCAGTTTTAAATCACTAATAATGAATATAATAACATATCGTCGTTGCAATATTTTTTGGGGACAAAAAATGCTTACTTTCGAACTGTGAACACCATGAAATTTTATATTTTCGACTGGGATATATGTTCCTGGTTCTATGCCGGCAGGAAAATTAGGTCTAAATCGATGTCATTGCGAAGTTCCCCTGAACTCCCAAAATACGTTTCGTATGCATTCAAAAATATTTAATTACGAAAAACATGGAGCCTTAGCTAATTTTACCTTGAAAACTAATCCGGTCTGGGGTTGTATTGGCGAACAACAGAATTATGGTAGTCAATGCAAGTATCAATACATAATGTGTTAATCACCTTAAGGTAAAGCATACTCAGCATTATTTCAAGGCAAACCCATAGATATTGAACGCGGAACGAAAAGGCAACAACCATAATACAATACAATTAAGTGTAATTTTTATGATCGTTTTTACTTGCATCAGGTTACATTCCCCATTTTCTGCAATATCATTTATCAACCCATATAATTTTACTTTTAATAGTTTTCTAAAACGGTTGTAACCCGGATTAAAAACAAGGAAAATATATATTAATAAATTAGTTTTACTCGAGGAAGGAAGGAAAATAACACTTACCACGGCAGTGAAGTGACCAGTGTAACTAAGACGAGTTTTCCATCACTGAAACATGAGGATTAATTCAGTGAAGATGTCGTTGTCAACTGCTCTTTTGAGCGACACCCAAATTTTAGCCTTTAAAATTCACAAGCACGCAAATTCTTTTTTAGTTTTTTGTCACTTTCCAGTAAAATGGAATAAGAGCTACTCAAAGTTAGTTGTTACCAAACCCCACTGGAAATGCTTTTTATGGGGATTTAATATGCTAGTCACATTCATGTTTGGAATATGCCAAATTGCCAGCTTGTTTTGGTACGGATTCATTCAACATCATAGAAACTTTCAATTCATCGAATCCATTGTGTTTATGGGTACGGGAGCTCTACTCCTTCGAGTTGTGGAATAATACTTTTAATTGGCAGGGAACGTGAGGATGTTCTCTCCAGCTTCAATGAAACCCTTAAACTTGGCTTATGTATTGAAAATGGTAAGTTCGTTCTGTCATTCTGATAATAATAATTTTAATCCTCTACTGCAATAAGTTTTTACCTCAATCGTGTTTTTCATTTTAAGGAATCAAATCACAAAATCGGTGTGAAACTATCCGGGTTTCAATTCATGGCACCTACGACAAACTTTTATGTGTCTTGGTTACTTTTATGGCGTTACTTCCAATACCGCTGCATGTAACCACAATTTATTGCAACTGCGACTTTGGCTTCTTTGTTATTGAAGACATTCTTTCCGAGCCGGTTAACCGCACAGTTGTAGAAATACTTGTAGGCCTTGCTATAAGAGTTCTTCTCCTACTTCCAGTTTGTCTAGAATTACCCAGAACGGCATCGTTTTGTATTTTCATGCTCATTTATTTTACTCAAAATCTTCATACAAAATACTGCCTATTTCCTTCATTATGATATGGACCTCAAATATTTCACCGCCATTATTTATGCGTAAAATTGCCTTTTAAGAAACTTGAAAATGTAATCTTGGCAACTGTTATGTTGGACTGTTTTTGTATTTGGTTGACACTGGTTGTTCTCTCTCTCTATTTCTGTTAACCTTATCCAGTGCTGAGTTTATTTTTACCTTAAGATGATAAGCTCCCACATTATGAATCTATGCCATACTTGCATTAGACTACCATAATTCTGGTTTGTCCGCCAATAACAAACCCAGACCCCATATTAATTTTCAAGGTAAACTACTAGGCTCCCATTTTTTCGTATTATAAATATTTGAAAACATCCACTGTGACGTATTTTGGGAGTCAGGCCGAATACTTCCAATACGACATCGATGTGACGTAATTTGGGAATCCTACCGGCCATAGAAAACATGAACATCACTGTGGTGTACTTTGGGAGCACTTGTATTTTTAAATGCAGGGACACCACAGCTGACGTATTTGGTAGCCTTATGCAACACAACGTCATTACACCACGGATGCATTTAAACATGCAGATGTAATATAAGAAATCCTCCGCCTTAATTTTGTAACGAAACATGCCGTTATGTAGAAACCTCGCAACTTTGTCAGAAATTGCGTTCTAAAATTAGATTTCACCGCTATTTGCTATGATTTGATAAAATTTCAGAATTCAAGGGCAAGTTAGTTGGAAATACTTTTTAAAAACCATAACGGTCATAATTAATTATTCTGAGAAAACAATTGTATCCTATACTTGAATTAACATTTACTGCTGGATCGCTTCATTCAAATGTCCAAAGCGTCCTACGAATCATGTATATTTAATACAAACATTGTTTAAATTATAAACACCATTGCATCTAACATCTAATGAGCGTGTTAGCATTGGACTCGTCCACAGGACACCGTGAGTTTTTAAATTTTTTTCAGAAGAATAAACTCCAACAGTAGTAGAACTTCAAATACTTCAGTAAAAGCTAAAGTAAAATCTTAAATGCAAGACAAAGGTTCAATAAACTAGTAAAATCTCTGTGAGTTAAAGTTAGACATGTCTGATGCATAAAACGTTTTCCTCAGGAACTTATAATAATTAGATAATCCATTATTTTCCTGATATGCTCGTATGTGCCCAATAACCCCCAGCAGGAGAACGAATATAAAACAACCAGTTCATTGTCTTTCAAAAGCTTTGAAATGTCTTCGAATGGTCAATATGGAAAAACCTGTACATGCCGCATTTATCAAAAAAGAATTTATATTGCCGCTCACAGTCGGATTGCTCAAAGCAAGCTAATGTACCAAGTACCATGAGAAGCCCAACTATAACCACTGGACAAACACGCAAGTTAGGAAGATACAAAAATCATGCCAGGCATGATAGTCAAAAAGGAGTTGTTGCACACACACTCCATATCACCATGAAAAAAAAATATTTTGTCAAAAATATGCAGCATTCCTTTAACGAACAGTTTAAAAACTATGTAGTATCTATACTATTATATTGCAAAAAAATATTAAAAAATAAAACTCGGTGACATTCTTACTATACATAAATGATAATAATTTAGATGAAATTATTTTTTCGGGTTTGTATAAAGCATTGCTGTTTCCAACATTTAGCCGCAATTTTATCATACGGCGACTTTCTAATAAAAAAGATTCATGTTTTTCTGACATTTCATCGCAATTCTTCTCATACGCAGGTTTCTTACCAAAAAATAGCGAGGATTTCTTTATATACATCTGCATTTTAGTTATATTTAACCTTACACCACTGTGGTTGTAATTATGGCCGAAGCAGGTTAAAGGTAAGAGAACAGGCTTCCAACATTTATTCATTTATGTACAGGTTTTAGCAGTTATTCTGCGTTCTTGGTCAAACTTTAGTGTTACCTGGAGCTGCAAAGACTTGCGACAACCAAAGAGAATTAGTCAGAAAGTACTATGAAGAAGCAAGGAGAAACTACTCGTGTCTCAAAACCAAAAATCGAGCGTTAGATCTAAAAATTTCACGATCTGTACTCCCAATCGAGATTCCGTATGGGCCATTTGACGTTTTAGGGCGAGATTTTTTTAGTTGATTATTTTACATTGATTTTACAAAGAACGGCGGATGCAATCCTTCTTCTTGAATTTTAAACACAAGCTTTATAATGTATACCAAAGGCACAAATAAGTATAATGTAAGATTTATTATAAGTATGTACTTCAGTTTTTAATAAGACTTTGAATATGAAAATTAAAAGCTTATTAACTGCGCTTATTTTGATAAAGAAGCCAAAAAAGTATTCATTTTTTGTACAAAATTCAATTCAAGCTTTAAGGAAATGTGATAATGCAGTCAATTATATAGTCCGCCACAGCCTTGAAAAATGTAATGGTTGTGGACGCCGTCACAAAGTAGAATCTTGCACTTTCACCTTTAGTGTTGGCATGACATCAAAATCCTCCGGAAATGCTTGTGCCGAGTTTGACCCAGGAGTCAACAAAACCACAGCCCAAATCATAAACCGTTGCTGCCAAAGACAATGTACAGAAACCCGTTGTGGCCGTGTCAATAATACCGATTGGATATGTTACTAAAATAAATTCCAAATATTAACTAAAATTTTTTGTTTAAATAAGTAGCTTACATATTCCAGGAAATTCGTCAATAAACAAGTGGTTCATGCTCCGAAAAAACATAACCACATGAAATGAGTGAGCCCACAATGCTCAGCTTCATAATTGGCATAGCCAAGGGTGCCATGCAGTCATTGAAACATGCAGTTAAAACCTGTAATGCCCGATACGTTTCCAGCCGTGTTTGGGTGGCGTAGTTCATCCACAGTACATCCGCTATCGTAATTCCGACTAAAAATGTAAAATTTTTGTAAATCAAATTAAAAAATAAATTCTAAAAAATATTTTACTCACTGGCTTTCTCTCAACCAGAACTCCATGCTGTTTGTATGCGCCACAATGATCCACTGATACAAACAGTAATTTGCAATTACTTGGCCAACAACTACGAATTCGTGAATCGCCCCAGGAATCAACCAATACCATGGCTTTGGATAAATGAAAGAAAATAGATACCAAGGTTGGTATGGCATCACCAGAAAAAGTGTCACAGACACGAATACTTGACAAGTATTTGATGGAATGCTCAAGTTGATGACAATCCTTCCACCATCCTGGTAATCATCCAGATCCACAACGTATTTCTCCATGAACTCCCGATTGAATCTGAATAAAGTGTTGATGTACTCCCTGATTTCTTCTTTGTAGAGATACATATTGAGGTTGAATGAGAGGCAAAGAGAATACCACACGATGCTGAAGGAACTCATGAATACAGCCCGATAAGATGTATGTTCTTCAGCCGTTGCTGCTTTGAAAAATGTGTGAAATTGAAAGGCGGCAATACAGCAAGTTTGCAAAGAAACCAGAGCCCATTGAAGATTCCACAATTTTTCTAGGAATGGGCTCCACTTGTCAATACTGTAAGTTTTTCCGTTCCAAATCCAAGGAAATGTTCCCGAAAACATGCCCAGTAATAATGTTTGACGTAAACGGCTCATTGTCCATTTGTCCAAGAAATGTGAACGATCCTTGATACTGTTTCTGTCTGAATAATATGATGGAACTGTTGTTGTTGCACTTCTTGGTGGACTGGGACCAAATTCAACGTCTTCATCCAAACTGTCAACTTCTTCCAGATGGAAAGTTGCGTCTCGAGTTACCCTGATTGTTGGTCGACGATTTTCAAATAGACTTGCGACGCTGATTCTTTTTTCTCGTCCATTATTATTACGGTGTAATAACGTATTTGGTGCGTTGAAATTGTCCTCAACTTCATTATAGTTCAGGGTTGTTAATCCGTTTACTTTTGCGATGTTCCTTCTCCTCCGCTTCCGCAGGGTGCCTCCTTGCTGCATCCTGATCCGATTCAAGTTACAATTAAAAAGAAACTGGATTTCCAGCTTCTCACTCACGTGATTGACGTGAAAATTGACCAACATTGCTGACTCCACCGCCTTTTTGTGGTAGTTTTTTAGATTTAAATTTGTAAGGAAATTCTTATCGTCCGACAAGCAATTTAAGGTTTATCCATTTACTGCTAAGATTTATAACTTGTCTAGCCGTGCATTTATTTTAATTTGTTTCACTGGTATAACCAATTTTGGAGTAATTCCTTTATAGCAAACTACTGCCAATCTGGAAAATTGAGTATCAGCAAAGATGGCAATGTTTTAATGCAAGTTAACAAGCACTACTTAAGCCGATTTTGAACTGCCTTGCTCTAAGACCAGGGTGATTTACTTTTTAAAAAGCGATTGCTTTTTGTATCGCGCGTTTAGGCTGGAGGTTAGACATTAAGATTAAATAAGAGTCCTTTTTTCTCCGAGTATTCTCAGCGTACAATACATGCTTACTCACGAGGTACAAAATAATTATGCTTGTTTTCATGCTACCATTACCAGCACGCGGTTATCATTATGCAAAGTGAACTGACATAACAAACACATGAAATGTTTGCTACAAGGTTTTCCAGTTTATTATCCATAGTGAAACAACTTGGAAAGCTACTTTCGAGCTCGTCATGTGTTATTGGCAGTGATTTAATGTGCACTTTTTATTTCTTTACAATGCGCCCAATCTAGCAAATTGCTTAAATTAACGGAAGGAGCTATTAAAGTAGGTGTAGTCGAAGTTTTTATAGAAAAACCTGATAGTTTATGTAAAAAAGCCTAAAACACGACAAGTCAAATTATCTATGATTAACATTTTCGGTTTATGGAAATGTAATAATACAATGAATAATGTAGTCAGCCACTGCCTTGAAAAACGTAATGGTTGTGGACGCGGTTAGAAAGTAAAAGCGAGCTACTTTCACCTTGAGTGTTGGACATGACATTAAGATCCTTCTGAAATCCTTGTGCTTTGTCCTACTCCAGGAGTCTACAAATCCACAACCCAAATCATAAATGGTTGCTGCTAAAGATAATGTACAGAATCCGGTTGTTGCGGTGTCAATTATACCGACTGGATACGTCACTGTAAATATATTCTAAGTATTAACATAACTTTTTTTAAATGGGCACTTTTTGGTTTAAATGAATAGCTTACAAATTCCAGGAAATTCTTCAAAAAACAAGTGGTTCATGCTCCGAATGAAAACGTAGCCACATGAAATGAGCGTGCCAACAATGCTCAGCTTCATAATTGGCATCGCCAATGGTGCCATGCAATCATTAAAACAGGCAGTTAAAACTTGTAAAATTCTAAATGTTTCCACGGCCGTTTTGGGGTTGCGTAATTCATCACTGTGTATCCACTTTCGTAATTCCGACTAAAATTTTTTAAAATTGATAATGAAAAGAAACCATACTAATTTTTATTTACTTACTGGCTTTCTCTCAACCAAAATTCCACGCTATTTGTATGCGCCACAATGATCCACTGATACAAACAGTAATTTGCGACTGTTTGCCAACCAACACGAATTCGTGAATTGCCCAGGAATCAACCAATACCATGGTTTTGGGTAGATAAACGAAAAAAGATACCAAGGTTGATATGGCATCACAAGAAAAAGTGTGGCAGATACAAATACTTGACAAGTATTTGATGGGATACTCAAATTGATTACTATTCTTCCACCATCTTCATAGTCATCCAATCTACGACATATTTTTCCATGAATTCTGATTGAATCTGAAATAACGTGTTGATATACTCTCTGATGTCCTCTTTATAAAACATGTTGAGTTGAATGAGAGGAAGAGAGAGTACCACACTATGCTGAATGAGCTCATGAATACACCTCTATAAGATGTATGCTCCTCAGCAGTTGCAGCTTTGAAAAAGGTGTAATATTGAAATATACAAATGCAAAAAGCTTGCAGGGACACCAGACCCCATTGAAAATTCCACACTTTTTCCAGAAATGGTCTCCACTTGTCTATGCGATACGTTTTTCCATTCCAAATCCAGGGAAAGGTGCCAGAAAGCATGCCTAAATAAAGAATTTGGCGTAGTCGGTTCATTGACGATTTGTCATGAAACAGGGGCGATCTTGACGCTGTTGTTGTCTGATTATGGGATGCTACTGTTGTTGCTGCACTTCTTGGTGGACTTGGGTCAAACCCAATGTCACATTTGTCTTGAAATTTATCGTTTTCCACATGATGAAAACTTGGGTCTCGTGTTACCCTCTTTGCTGGTCGACGAGTCTCAAAAAGTTGAGACGCGCTAATTATAACGTCCCTCGTGTAGTGTGGTTGATTAGATAGAGTAAATGTTGAACCAAAATTGTCCTCGGATTCATTGTAATACAATGTTGATAATCCAGTTACTTTCGTGATATTTCTTCTCCTTCGCTTTCGTATAGTACCTCCTTGCTGCATCTTGATCTTGAGCTCAGCTGCTGTTTAGTTTGAAGTGAACGGTGTCAATACCTGCAATATTATTTTCGTGTAGAAATATATTTTAATGAGAGGTATTCATGCACCTAATCACCATCAGGGTGGTAAAGCTGGTTTATATACTTTCGTTTCCGTTCAATTCAAAGTGTCATGCTTGGCTTTTTTGTCAGCATGCCTTCATCTGAAGGGCTAATACCCATGTACAAGAGTTTTTCAGTTAATCATAAATTTGCAAGTATCTGACAGTAAACAAAAATAGCCTGTGAAGTTTACACATGTTTTTGTGCATCGAGCAATCATGAACGTTTTTCAAAAACTAAAAATGTTTTCGTTTCAAAGGGAGTAATTAAAGTTGGTAATAAAATAGCGTTTACAAAATTCTCCTCACTTTTGGTGTTAGGAACCCTAGACCTCCACCAGTTTTTTATTGTCTAAGAATCGGTAGGGAGCGTGCAATTAGCAGCACCACAATTAGAATTGAGTTAGGTAAGTTTTTAGCCCCCACATGCCATTTATTGTATATGCAGATGATTCAAACGTTGATTCATTAGAGTTTTTCCTTCCCGAGATAAAATCAGTCAACACAGTTGAATTAA
This sequence comes from Orchesella cincta, assembly GCA_001718145.1. NCBI lineage: Eukaryota > Metazoa > Arthropoda > Collembola > Entomobryomorpha > Orchesellidae > Orchesella > Orchesella cincta. The sequence goes on from LJIJ01002542.1 coordinate 15,189, forward strand.
TGGGGCGCAATATCTGAACAATTTACCCCAACAAAAAACTCATTTTTATGACCTTTTCAAAAAACATTTTGTTCATCACAAATGCTCACGTGTTTACTACTGATGGAGTTGGCTTATTGACAAACAAAATTCACACGTTCACGCGAGAATCTCGTGTTTGTAGTCAGTGGTCACTACCAGATAGAACGCTTTGCATATTTCTTGGCAATTTCCTAAGGGAACTGTGGGATTGGTTTGGGAAGAAATGACCGATGCGTAATTTGTACATACGTTGCAAGGGAAACTGAAATTCTTCCCACCTTTCCCACAGAGGGAAATTGGAAGATAATACCGTGTAAAATACGCAATAAATGCAGGGGAAAAGTGTATGAGGATATTTATCAACAGTCAACCTGCATTTGACGAGAGGGAAACTCCCATACATCATATTCAGTACTGTTACGCACATATATGCATCGATTGAGCGCAGTTTCGCCCTTGCAAATAACAAACGCTGAGGTAAACTTTGGCGCGCGCGATTGTGTTGAGCACGGCATGTTGTCAATGTGCTACACAAAAAAATTAAGTCAGTCTTTCTCTTGAAATGGTCGCGCACATTTGCAAAGAGTTGTCATTCACATTGTTTTTGATTACTAGTAAAAATAAAAGTAGGAAGTGATGTATAGTGTTGTTTCATTTACTTATGAACAAGACAGTGTGGCTCTTGTTCCAACAATCTGGCTTAACACCACTAAAACTGAGTGTTGCTGGCCTCCCTGGACCTCCAGTATCAAAAAATAAAAACAGAAACCGCCTGGAAAAAACTGGAATGTGTTGCCTGTACGTCTTTTGGCTAGTGGAATAGGTAAGTGAAATTTGCAAAGTGTAAAACAACATTCCATTCGTATTACTTGCTAAATTATCCTTCATTTTTATTTCAGATGATTATATCAAAGGAAAAGAGTTGGAGAAACGGGCGGAAGAGACATCAGCGCTTGAAGTAACGGACATTGAAACCCCTTCATTTGGTCCCGTTAAAACACGTGTCAAACGACGACGACTAAAAAGAAAATCAACAGCGCGACAAACGCCATCCGAACGGAGTTCAAGTGATTCATCGGATAACCTGTCAGCTGTGGACTGTATTGAATCAGATCATGAGGACATTCAAACACGCTGAGGTACATTGATTATCGACGCATTTTATTTCTAACCCATATTTAAACTTTGAAATGATAACATAGATGGTCTAATTTCATTTTCAGAAGCACTCAAGCATTCCATAACTGTCAAAGAAGGCTTCAGCTCCGTTCCGGAACCCATCCCAAGCCGTCCAAATTCCACATTGAACAGCCAACAACCTGGATCCACGATTATCAATCATTCATATCAAAGTTTTTCCCCAGCTGAACCTGTGTCAAACTTTTCCTCACAAGCCTCGCTTCCAAATCCAACTGGCTACAAGTATTCCCAAAATCATTGCATGGAAACAAATGCACCGTTGTTTTTCCAGAATTTCCAGTTTCCAAATCACACGCCTCTCAAACATATAAGGAAAATACACCGCCAAGAAGCCGTACTGTCGATGACGCTACACATCGAGAACCTGTCGAAACCCCTGGCTTCCTTGTTTCACTTGAGGATTTGAAAAAAGGCAATCTGGTACGTATTTTATATTTATATTTTACCAGTCAGTATTTATTTTAACGTTGAAAGTTTTTATGAATGACTTTGTCTTTTATTTATTTCAGCCCTTGAACGAACTGTGGCAAATGGATTAGCCGAAATAACAAATAACGAGCTTCTTAGGCATTCATCAACTGCCCACAGAAGTGCTCAAGACCAGCTGTAATCTACAATTCCATTTCAATTTCCACGGAAGACAGCACGGGACTATCAAACCTGGAGACTTGGTTGGCTACAACTAATAACTTTAACGAATTGGTAATTATGATTTGCAAATTTTACATACCGATAAGAAAAAGTATTTAAGCAAACCTCTAAATAAATTAAGTTTGACACCTTTGTGTTAACTAAGAGACAAGGTAACAACAGTTTTGTTACTAACAATGGTAGGATAATGGTAATCAGTAATCAATTCAATTGACCAGTTCTAAATTGCAAAGAACAGTTCTAAGGATAGAGTTAAGTCATTGTTGACAGTTTTCTAGTATCAGTTTTAAAGTTAAGGAACTGCCCGAGCGGCATGTACGTGTTAATATTACGGATGTTGTTGACAAATGTGTTCTTTTACCAATTAGTTCATCGAATGGTAGTTATTTGTGTCATAACATGAGCTTATTCCTGGTCCGTGAGATGTTTTAATGTAATAAATTAAATATGTCTGCCCTCATTCGTGACTAACGTTTATAGTGAAGCCTTAAATAGTGATTTAAACGAGCATAATACATGCGGAATTTCCGAAAAAACTGCACGGCTTTTCTGTGCGTATTTTATGCGAAATATACATACCGGTTCCCACATGGCAAGTGTCAGAATATGCGCAGTGCCACACATTTCCCACATAATTAATCGCATGCTTATCCCTTGCGGGACACACTTCCATTTCCCTCTCTAATTTACACAGAGCTTCCCTCAGCGTAAATGCGCAGGAATTGTCAAAACGTGGTTTCTATCTGGGTGATTTTGCTCTTTTTCATTTCTCATCCTATTCTATGTTTAATTGCGTTTTTTTTTATTTTCAAAGCTCTCAATACTCGTTGGAAGTTTGTTTTGTGAAGTTGCTTTGTGATATGTTATCACAAATATCCAGGTAGTTTTCAGTGATAGCTACCTGGATATTTTGTAACGTAGTAGTGTCACGGAGGATGTCAACTTAGTCATTTGAAAGTGATTGGAATCGTGTGGTATTTACATTTAAAAATTGACAAAATTCTATTTAAATACATATAAAACGTGTTGTGATTTCAGGCTAATTTTTCACATATTTACGTTGCAGAAAACAATTAGCCTCGTGCTTTCCATTGGGAGCTCTACAACAATATTAGGATCCCAGCCTGATTCACTGAACAGTCGGTTGGTTTGGTATGTGTTTATTAGCTGTTATAATTAATGTAGTTTTAAATATTTGTAAAATGTTGCAGTAAATTGTGTAATTTCTAACAATTTACCGTTTGATTTAGAACAACAAAGGATTTATGGAGGGCAACCAAGTTGAGCTGATGATGATGATGACGAAAAATTGGACGTTTGTAAAATCGAACAGTCAGCCCGAATAAGTTAACTATTTTATGGGGTTAGTTTACGAGGCAGCGACTAGTTTCAACAAGATTTATTTAACAGAAGTAATGTACTTGTAGGCCTTTATTTAAAATGCGTGATAAAACGTCTCTTTTTCTTATTCTACTTTCAGTCAATCAAGGCTCAAACGTTTTTGAGGAGTGGACTATAATGTAATAGTTTTACAACCAAAAAATTCACTGAAATGATAGTTTAATGTAATGCCCGTCATGAAATTTAGTCTCAGTTATGCAATGGATAACGCGAAGGCCCATTCTACTTAAACAGTTAGGATAACTTTTAGGTGATAAACACACTTGCAAAATATTTGTGAACAAATGATGCAGAAAGTACAGGTGTGCACATGGCCATCCAAAAAGACTGTAACGGCGCAGAAATATTTGTTTTATTAGTTAAATACAAAAAGTTAAATACGATATTTTAAAACATAGTAGTGTCACAAAGGATGTTAAATTAGTTATTTTAAAGGGGATCAGAATTGTGTGGTATTTAAATTAAAAATTAAAAATTGTATTTAAATACACATAAAACGTGTTTTTGCTTCCAAAAAACGATGAGCCTTGTACTAAATAGGATTTCGTGATTTTCATTGGGAACTCTACAACAGTAATAGGATCCTAGCCTGATTTACGGAACACTTGGTCGCGGGTTTGGTATGTGTTTATTTGCTGTTATAATTAATCTTGATATAAATATTTGAGAATTTTGCAGTAAATTGTGATATTCTAACAATTTGCCTTTGATTTTAGAAATGAAGGATTTATGGAGGGCAACCAAGTTGTGCTGATGATGATGATGACTAAAGGTTGCACGTTGTAAATCGGACCATCAGCCAGAATCAACAAACATCAATAGGTGCTAAAGGCAATGTAGGGGCTAGTTTCAGCAAGATTTAACTGAAGTAGTGTAGTTGTAGGTACTTATTCAGAATCCTAAAAAGTGTTCTACTAGAGTCAATCAAAGCTCAACATTTTTTAACTGTACTATTAAGAAGTGTGAACTATAATGTAATAGTTTTACACCATAAAAAGAAACTGAAATGATAGTCTACTGTTATGCTCGTTATGAAACTTAGTCTCAGTTATGCAATGGATAACGCGAAGGTCCTTTCCTATCTACCTAAACAGTTAGTATAATTTGCAGTTGATAAACACTTGCTAAATAGCTAAATATTTGTTTATGAACAAATGCTACAGAAAGTACATGCACATTGCCATACAAAAAATGTAATTTAGCAGAATATGTGTTTTGTATTCATAGTAAAACAAGTGTTATAGTTGGAAATCAAACTACCTTTATCTGTTCGGGAAACGTATTAATTGACCTCTGTAGATGCTTAAATCATTACTAAATTATCAATCAAGTCATTAATGTACATTTAGCTGTAAATTAATGAAAATCAGTCTTTTAATTTTTTTTAAATTTTATAAGTAAAATAAGGATAACATATAGAACAATACGGTCTAAAACACATTTGCTACAGTTTAGATTTATTTGATGATGCTACTAATGTGAGTGGTTAATGAAAACTGTTTAATTTTTCTTACAAACTATTGGTAGTTTATTAATCACCTAACTTACGGTTGACGTTGAATGATTTCTATGCCCTATTGCTGATGATCCTTTTGTGCTAGATTAAACTGTATTAACTTCAGCGAAAATAATTTTTACTATAAAAAATTGATGTATTTCTGCATTAAGTCGCAGTTGGTTTGATTTCATCAATACCAAACAGCCTTCTCCAATTTCATGTGAATAATTCAAATGCCAAGTGTTTGGTAAATGGAAAACTCCATTCCTGGCTCTCACTAAAATTTGTATTTTTGAAGATGTGTGACAAGCTAAAAGATCCATCATGTAATGAGCAGACTTGTACGAAAGTGAGGAAAGAAAAACAATTCGTTTTTGATTAATTGTTATGTTGAACAGGAAATATGTAAGTGTTGTTTTGGTAGTCTTCTATAAAAATATTACTTTGAAGGACGTATCTTCATTGTTTTTATGTTAAACTTCAGTTCAATATCGAATTCTAGCACCAAAGGTATGGTAAAAGGAGTTGTTAAAGTTAAAGTTAAAATCAACTTATTTTTTTCGAGAGACGGTTAGAAGTGACAATTTAATTATTTTTTTTGTCGTGAAACGATGCATAACTAGTAACTTTTAATGTTTATTTAAGGTAATGTGAAATCGATTCAACCATTGATTTTGTTAATTTTTTATTGACAAACACAAATGTAAAATTGGCCAATGGCGATGAAAACATTGATTGTTAACTGATCTAACATTAGGGCGCGTTGGTTGGCCAATTACACCGGTACTACGTTACATCGCTCCGTGTTGTTATCCCACATTGTCTGCAAATGAACAGACCAATGTGAACTGTATCGACGTATTCAATATTCAGTTTGTAAACTCAGATAATACGTTAAAATGCAAGTAACTATGATTTGCTGTTGCCTTTTGAAATATTTATGTAATGAATTATTGGATGACCACATTGTGATAAACTACCCGTGGTATAAGGCACTTTTAATATGATTTAAGTTCAAAATTTTATAAATTCAAATGGTAACAAAATAAACATGCATGTAAGCAGAGTATGTATTTGGGTAATGCAATATTTTATTAGAAAAAGGATTTTGTTTGATAAATATAAGAAATAAATTAACAACGTACATAATATGATTACAACCACCTCGGTGCGCATTCTGATTGAACACAAAAATTAGTTACAATAATATGTAAAGTTTATAGTAGTTTTTAATTCATTCATTGAATTTAACCAGTGTAAAATTGCACTTATCAGACTGGGAATAAGGAATTCTAAATAAATATTCACAACGGCATACGCAGTAGGACATGATCAAATGAAAAATACTAAAGGTAAATGTAAGAATATGCTAAGATTAGTCCCTAAAAACCGTAGTATGCTTACCCTGCAATACACTTTAGTATTTTCATGATCATGTCCTACTGCGTATGCCGTTGTGAATATTTATTAGAATTCCTTATTCCCAGTCTGATAAGTGCAATTTTACACTGATTAAATTCAATGAATAAATTAGAAACGACTAAAACTTTCAATATTATTGTAACTAATTTTTGTGTTCAATCAGAATGCGCACCGAGGTGGTTGTAATCATATTATGTACGTTGTTAATTTATTTCTTATATTTATCAAACAAAATCCTTTTTCTAATAAAATATTGCACTGCCCAAATACATACTCCGCTTACATGCATTTTTATTTTGTTTCAATTTGAATTTATAAAATTTTGAACTAAATCATATTAAAAGTGCCTTATACCCGGATAGTTTATCACAATGTGGTCATCCAATAGTTGATTACATAAATGTTTTAAAAGGCAACAGCAAATCATAGTTACTTGCATTTTAACTTATTATCTGAGTTTACAAACTGAATATTGAATACGTCGATACAGTTCACATTGGTCTGTTCATTTGCAGACAATGTGGGATAACAACACGGAGCGATGTAACGTAGTACCGGTGTAATTGGCCAACCAACGCGCCCTAATGTTAGATCAGTTAACAATCAATGTTTTCATCGCCATTGACCAATTTTACATTGGTTTGTCAATAAAATTCGACAAAATCAATGGTTGAATCGATTTCACATTACCTTAAATAAACATTAAAAGTTACTAGTTATGCATCGTTTCACGACAAAAAAAATAATTAAATTGTCACTTCTAACCGTCTCTCGAAAAAAATAAGTTGATTTTAACTTTAACTTTAAAAAAACCTTTTACCATACCTTTGGACTGGAATTCGATATTGAACTGAAGTTTAACACAAAACAATGAAGATACTTCCTTCAGAGTAATATTTTTATAGAAGACTACCAAAACTACACTTACATATTTCCTTTTTAACATAACAATTGATCAAAACTGAATTGTTTTTCTTTCCTCACTTTCGTACAAGTCTGCTCATTACATGATGGATCTTTAGCTTGATCACATTGTGTATCTTCAAAAATACAAATTTTAGTGAGAGCCAGGAATGGAGTTTTCCATTTACCAAACACTTGGCATTTGAATTATTCACATGAAATTGGAGAAGGCTGTTTGGTATTGATGAAATCAAACCAACTGCGACTTAATGCAGAAATACATCAATTTTTTATAGTAAAAATTATTTTCGCTAAAGTTACTACAGTTTAATCAAGCACAAAAGATCATCAGCAATGGGGCATAGAAATCATTCAACGTCAACTCGTAAGTTAGGTGAGGTAATAAACTACCAATAGTTTGTAGAGAAAAATAAACAGTTTTCATGAACCACTCACATTAGTAGCATAATCAAATAAATCTAAACTGTAGCAAATGTGTTTTAGACCGTATTGTACTATATGTTATCCTTATTTAGTTATAAAATCTCAAAAAATTGAGAGACTGATTTTCATGAATTTACAGCTAAATGTACATTAATGACTCTGATTGATAATTTAGTCATGAATTTAAGCATCTACAGAGGTCAATTAATACGTTTCCCGAACAGATAAAGGTAGTTTGATTCCTACTATAACACTTTTTTAGCTATAAATACAAAAATGCACATATTCTGCTGAATTACATTTTTTGTATGGCAATGTGTGCACTTTCTGTAGCATTTGTTTATAACAAGTATTTGCAAGTGTTTATCAACTACAAATTATACTAACTGTTTAGGTAGAATGGTCTTCGTGTTATCCATTGCATAACTGAGACTAAGTTTCATAACGAGCATAACAGTAGACTATCGTTTCAGTTTGGTTTTGTGGTGTAAAACTATTACATTATAATTCACACTTTTTTAATAGTACAGTTAAAATTAAAAATTTTGAGCTTTGATTGACTCTAAAGTAGAACACAGGGATTTTTAGAACGCAATCTGAATAAGTGCCTACAACTACACTACTTCAGTTAAATCTTGCTGAAACTAGCCCCTACATTGCTTCACTAGCCACCTAAAATAGTTAACTGATGTTTGTTGATTCTGGCTGACGGTCCAATTTACAACACGCAACCTTTAGTCATAATCATCATCAGCACAACTTGGTTGTCCTCCATAAATCCTTCATTGTACTAAAATCAAACGGCAAATTGTTAGAATATCACATTTACTGCAACCTTTCTCAATATTTATATCAAGATTAATTATAACAGCAAATAAACACATACTAAACAACCCGCGACCAAGTGTTCCGTAAATCAGGCTAGGATCCTATTATTGTTGTAGAGTTCCCAATGAAAATCACGAAATCCTATTTAGTACTAGGCTTATCGTTTTTTGGAAGCAAAACACGTTTTATGTGTATTTAAATACAATTTTGTAACTTTTTAATTTAAATACCACACAATTCTGATCCCCTTTAAATAACTAATTTAACATCCTTTGTGACACTACTACGTTTTAAAATATCGTATTTAACTATTTGTATTTAACTAATAAATATATATATTTGTGCGCCGTTACAGTTTTTTGGATGGCCATGTGCACACCTGTACTTTCTGCATCATTTGTTCACAAATATTTTGCAAGTGTTTATCACCTAAAAGTTATCCTAACTGTTTAAGTAGAATGGGCCTTCGCGTTATCCATTGCATAACTGAGACTAAATTTCATGACGGGCATTACATTAAACTATCATTTCAGTGAATTTTTTTGGTGTAAAACTATTACATTATAGTCCTCTCCTCAAAACTGTTGAGCCTTGATTGACTTGAAAGTAGAATAAGAAAAAAGAGACGTTTAAGCACGCATTTTAAATAAAGGCCTACAAGTACATTACTTCTGTTAAATCTTGTTGAAACTAGTCGCTGCCTCGTAAACTAACCCTATAAATAGTTAACTTATTCGGGCTGACTGTCGAATTTACAAACGTCCAATTTTTCGTCATCATCATCATCAGCTCAACTTGGTTGCCCCTCCATAAATCCTTTGTTGTTCTAAATCAAACGGTAAATTGTTAGAATAACACAATTTACTGCAACATTTTACAAATATTTAAAAACTACATTAATTATAACAGCAATAAACACATACCAAACCAACCGACTGTTCAGTGAATCAGGTGGGGATGCCTAATATTGTTTTAGAGCTCCCAGTGGAAAGCACGAGGCTAATTGTTTCTGCAACGTAAATATGTGAAAAATTAGCCTGAAATCACAACACGTTTTATATGTATTTAAATCTAATTTTGTCAATTTTTAAATGTATATACCACACGATTCCAATCACTTTCAAATGACTAATTGACTTCCTCCGTGACACTACTACGTTCAAAATATCCAGGTAGCTTTCACAGAAAACTACCTGGATATTTGTGATAACATATCACAAAGCAACTTCACAAAACAAACTTCCAACGAGTATTGAGAGCTTTGAAAATAAAGAAAACGCAATTAAACATAGAAAGGATGAGAAATGAAAAAGAGCAAAATATCACCCAGATAGAACGTTTTGACAATTTCTGCGCATTTTACGTGAGGGAAGCTCTGTGTTAAATTAGAGAGGGAAATGGAAGTGTGTCCCGCAAGGGATAAGCATGAGATTATATGTGGGAAATGTGTGGGCACTGCGCATATTCTGACACTTGCCCATGTGGGAACCGGTATGTATATTTCGCATAAAATACGCACAGAAAAGCCGTGCAGTTTTTTCGGAAATTCCGCATGTATTATGCTCGTTTAAATCACTATTTAAGGCTTCACTATAACGTTAGTCACGAATGAGGCAGACATATTTGATTTATTACATTAAAATATCTCACGGACCAGTACAGAATAAGTTCATGTTATGACACAAATAACTACCATTCGATGAACTAATTGGTAAAAGAACACATTTGTCAACAACATCCGTAATATTAACACGTACATGCCGCTCGGCAGTTCCTTAACTTTAAAACTGATACTAGAAAACTGTCAACAATGACTTAACTCTATCCTTAGAACTGTTTTTTGCAATTTAGAACTGGTCAATTGAATTGATTACTGATTACCATTATCCTACCATTGTTAGTAACAAAACTGTTGTTACCTTGTCTCTTAGTAACACAAAGTTGTCAAACTTAATTTATTTAGAGTTTGCTTAAATACTTTTTTCTTATCGTATGTAAATTGCAAATCATACCAATTCGTTAAGTTATTAGTTGTAGCCAACCAAGTCTCCAGGTTTGATAGTCCAGTGCTGTGTTCCAGTGGAAATTGAAATGGAATTGTAGATTGCAGCTGGTCTTGAGCACTTCTGTGGGGCAGTTGATGAATGCCTAAGAAGCTCGTTATTTGTTATTTCGGCTAATCCATTTGCCACAGTTCGTTCAAGGGCTGAAATAAATAAAAGACAAAGTCATTCATAAAAACTTTCAACGTTAAAATAAATACTGACTGGTAAAATATAAAATACGTACCAGATTGCCTTTTTCACATCCTCAAGTGAAACAAGGAAGCCAGGGTTTCGAAAGGTTCTCGATGTGGTAGC
>LJIJ01002543.1:0-25915 GCA_001718145.1 Orchesella cincta
AAATATTGCAGTTCTGAAGAATAATGTCAATCTTGAGCATTGTTCGGGGACTTTCAATTTCCTTGTAGAAGGGTCAAATTCCTACAACCAGGGAATAACAATACTACTATCGGGACTGGGACGGGAGGAATTGAAAATCAAATTATTCCAAAATGTTGTTTCAGAATCAAAGTGGCAAGTCATGCAACCGCTTTGTTTTGCCCACTCCTCAATTCTAACGATAGAGAATGGATATTTGACAAAAATACATTCTTTGAGACTATACAGAAGCCCAGTGAAGACGATACCGTTGTAGACTTTTATAGAAAATTTGCTGCAGCTGGACTTAAATTTGGTCCAAGTTTCAAATTAATTGAAAAGATTTGGCCAGATAAGAGCAAGTTCACAGTTCTTGTCAAACTGAAAGTTCCACATAATAATTGGAAAAATACATATACTGTACCGGCCACATTAGACGCATTACGTGCCAATCAAAATTGGGAAGTTTGTTTGGCTTTCGGATTCAGATTGCATGGAAACCTACATCTACGCGTATCAATCAAGCCCAACAACATCAGATGCTACAGCATTGCTGGTTGATGGAAATGGACAAGTTTTGGCTGCTATGTCTTCCGTCGAACTGATTGAAACCTCTCTGAAAGCAATTGAGGCAGTTATAGACCAACAACAATCCCCAGTGCCAGAACTTTGGGAAGAAATTTGGAGGAAAATGCCTAGCCCCTGTGAGCAATTTACGGATATATGCAAAAAGTAGGAAGATTTTTGATAATGGGGAGTTTAATCAAAATCAAAGCTTTCAACAAGCTACCCCGGATGTTGGCCAAATTTTTAAAACCTGGAGAAACTTGCCTACCTTAACTATCTCCGAGCACTGTATGAATTAGGATGGAAGCCGCAACTTCACCAACCTTTCAGCGAAACCTTACTTTTTCAAGAACTAAGAATTCTGCAAGAGTTTCGGCAGTACTTTTCATTTTTCTGCACGTTTTTGGAGGCGGAAGGAATCTTACGGCGGATGGATGCAAAGAAAAACGACCAGGACACAGTTTGGGAAATTCTGCAAAATCCGCCTACTCCTGAAAAAATTTTGGTATTGCTGATTCACCACAGTTCAACGATCAGCTTGTGCAAGCGTTTGCAACAACTGCATTACTTCAAAAACTCGGCTCCAGTTTAACTAATTTTTTTAAGGGGCTGCAATCACCCATCTCTGTTCTTTTTCCTAATGAGAAGACAGGTCGTATGTCAATCGGAGATTTTTACAAGGAATCAATGCAAGTGTTTAACATCGCAGAGCCATATAAACTCATTACACAAGTTGTTTTGAACCATATCCGTGACTCCCAGCAAGGAAAACCCTATAAAATCCGGATTTTAGAAGTTGGTTCTGGTACTGGGGCTTTCAGCCAAATTAGTATTGATTTGTTAGAAGCTGAAGGCATCCAGTTTGAATATACATTTACTGATATATCCAACGCTTTTTTCAACTCTGCTGAAAAAAAAAGTTTGAAACACATATCAAATCCATGATCTTCAAGAAGTTTAACATTGAGGAAGATCCGGTGGCCCAAGGTTTCATTCCTGAATATTTCGACGTGGTGCTTGCATGTAATGTTATTCATGCGACGAGAAACATTGCGGAATCATTACAAAACATTCAAATAGTGATGAAGCAATCTGCAAGACTCATATTGTTTGAAACACTGGTTGAAAATCATTTAGCAGCATTTACTGTTGGTGTTTTGGACAGCTACTGGAGATTTCAGGACTTTGAGTTGCGAAAAACGCAATGTACATTGGCAAAAGACACATGGACACAAGTATTGGAAGCTAATGGACTTCAAGTGGAAGGCAACTTTTCCCTTTGTAATGACAAAGATGCTATAATTGTCTCACGGAATACGGTAGGGAAATCAAAGAGAGAAGCCTGCAAAACGTGGTTGATTTTTCACCATCCCAATCACCCAGTTTCGGAACAGCTTAAAATAAAAATTGGAAATGTTCCTGGACGTTGCGTATTTACTGTCATGGCAGGTGAAAAGTATGGAATTGATTGTGACAATAAACTGGCAATACTTCGGAGGGAATTTTATGACGATTTTGTGGCATTGCTGGAAAACCTCAAATGTCAGCAAGTGGAAATTGAAGGAATACTATACTGCTGGGCTCTTGATAACGATAATAGTGACCAAGAACAACTTCTCCAGCCGTATTTCACTTGACCAAAGCTGTTTTAGTCCAGCGTTCTGAGATGACTCCCAGATTTGCTGTTATTACGAATGGGGTTGTTACTTGGGGGATAATGAACTACCCGGTTTCCACTCCAGCACATTGTGGGGCTACACAAAAACCATGAAGATTGAGAACTTCGACTTGAATTTCAAATGCTTAGATATAGCTGATGGGCGACTAGATGCGACAAGAATTCAGGAGATATTTTATGAAATTTGGAAAACAGACAATGAGGTTCAAGTGGCATTTTCTGGAAACTCACGCTTTGTCCCAAAGTTGATGCCTTGCAGAATATCGCACAGTGTTCTAAAGTTACCAAGTGGGACGGACAGATTCCAGCTTACAATCCCTAAAACAAAGGCCATAACCGATTTGCAATTTGGAACTCTTGAAAAATTTGATCTGAAGAACAATGAGATAGAGCTGCAAGTCAAAGTTTCGGCACTCATTTTTAAAGATCTTCTTAGCGTAATCAAACCTTCAATGCAGTTTGATAGTTTAACGCAATTGGAGGCGATTTTGCTGGGGTATAGTCAGGGTTGGGTCAGAAGTCAAAAAATGGAAAGCCGGTGACAAATCTTTGGCTATAATAATAAATATGGCTCTTCCAAGTCACATTAAAATGAGTCAAAATCACTTGATTCCTATTCCGGACCACTGGTCCTTTAGTGACGCAGCTACAATTCCCTCCGTCTACGTAACAGCTTTTATGTGTCTATATGAATCAGCTAAAATAAAACGAGATGACGTGATTCTCATTCACACAGCAACTGGAGGAGTGGGCTTGAGTGCAATTGCAATATGCAAACATGTCGGCTGCCAAATTATTGCTACTGCAGGGAGCAAACGGAAGCAAAATTATTTGAGGAAATTAGGGATACAACACATTTTCAATTCCAGGAGTATTAAATTCTCTGATGAAATCCTAGCGGTTACCGACGGTCGTGGTGTGGACGTTGTCATAAATACACTTACTAGCGACGGATTTAAGGAGGCTACCCTGAGGGCTTGTGCCAAAAAACGCTCGTTTTGTGGAACTGAGCAAGCTAAATACTTGGACGCCAACGGAAGTTAAAAATCTGAGGGACGACGTTCACTACGAAATTCTTGATCTATCAATTGCAACAGAGATGATTGGACTAGGTATTGTACTGTTTTGCAAAACTCTCACAGAGAAAAATGTTGTCAAACCTCTTCCTTTCGTGAAATTCGATGCTGTTGACATTTGTCAAGCTTTGGAGTACATGCAATGTGCTAAACACATTGGTAAAATTGTTTGTACCATGCCGGAAGTTGGAATTGATGGAGGTGAAATACAAATTTCGACACCCATGTTCACTCATCAGGGTAGCTACTTGATAACGGGTGGTTGTGGAGGAATCGGCTCTGCAGTTTGCCAGTGGATGATTGAGAGGGGTGCTAAACATATTCTGCTGGCAAGTAGAAGTCCACCAGCCGCAAATGTTCAGAATAAAATCAGTAAATGAATATGAAGGAGCAAACGTAATCCTGTCCAGCTGGATATTGGCCAATATGGGGAATGTGAGGAACTTTTGCAAGCCAAAATTCCAAACTTCGGACTTCCACCGTTGAGAGGAATAATGCATGCTGCTGGAATCATTGCGGATGATCTGATTGTCAACATGAACTGGAACAAGTTCGCATCAGTTTTTGACTCAAAGATTTGCGGAACAATAAATTTGCACGAGTTGACACAAGACATGAACTTGGAATTTTTTTGTGATATTCTCATCATTTACATCCTTGCCGGAAATGCATTCCAGTGTAACTACACCGCTGCAAATGCCTTTGAAGATGCGTTTACCAACTACCGTCATTCGATTGGGCTTCCAGCGATGACAATCAATTGGGGTAGCTTACAATATAATAATTGAAGATCAATGGAAAGTTCTATTTAAATGTAGGATGTAATGGATTTATAAAATACATGCTGAATCTTTTAGGGCTATGGGGGAAACTGGCCTTGCTAAAGGGAATGAAAATTCCAGGACTTAAACCACTGTCAAATTTGCAGGGCCTTATGGGACTAGAATACGCAATGAAAATGCAGCGAATTCAAACTTGCATTCCGAAAATAGATTCGTTAGTGGTATTTAACAAATTTATACCAAGCGTATCCACTTATTTGATGAGCGGTTTGGAAGTCGTCTGTTAGTATTACTACCACTGCTTCAAAACCTGAAAATTTTTTGCAATGTTACAAATCGGCAACTGATAATGAGATGAAATTCATGTTTGTTCAGCAGCAGCTACGTTTAGTTATCCAGAATACACTTCGGATAAACAATGCCGATATTATTGAAAATGATACTAATTTGCAAGAAATGGGAATGGACTCTTTATTGTTCATTCAACTGAGAAATGCGATCAGCATACTTGTGGGAGATCAAATGATTATTAATGCAGGTGTGGTAAGGAACGCAGAAACGATAAATATGTTGACGTCTGTGCTAATAAAGCTGATTGAGGAGCAAAATGAGAAGAGCAATGCTGACGAGTTTGTTGAGGAAGAAAAGGTGCCATTGGCCATCAAAAAGGAATCTTCCATTTTGCCACAATCTCATGATCAGTAATGTATTCACTGTATTAAGGTTTAAAATATTTTTGCATATTCTTGTTAAAAAATTGCGTATACTTTTACTTTAGGTCGTGCTTTCACACACTATTCAGAAACCAAGTGGGAAACCAACCGCACACCACTTTTGATAGCTTCTGGAATGTTGGGAGTGAAAAGCCAATGGGATTCGATTGCTAAGAAAATAGCAGACGAACTAGTAGAAATGTAAGGTTTATAAACTTGTGTGTTTAGGAGAAATTTGAAAGTACAAATCAATGTTTGTTTTTAGGTAATTGCATTTGACGCGAGATGCCACGGTGAAAGTCCAAACTTGGTGAACTTTCATACGAATCAATGGCAGATGATATTACTAAACTGACTCAGTTTTTGAAAATTGACAAATTTTCTCTACTTGGGCACTCGATTGGTGGCAAGACAGCCATGACGGTTGCCTTGAAATATCCTGAATTGCTTGATAAACTTGCGGTTGTGGACGTCACACCAGTTGAAAAATGGTTTGATTCACAAGCGGTAAAGGGTAAGAGCATTATTTTTCTGATGGTTTAATTATCAGTAATACTAAACAGAAATATTGAAGAAAATCCATTTATTTTCAAAATATCAAATTCTTGTGAGAGTGGCTTTACGATGTTTCCCATTTGACATTATTTACCCATTTTTAGGTTACTATTTGGCAGTACACTCAATTCTCTCTAACCAAATACATCAAGGCTATCGCTTCCTGAAGTAAAGCAGTTGGTTATAAATGCGTTGACAAAACTTGATTGTGTAAGTTAAAGCTTCCAAAATTTAGCTTTATGTAGCTTTTGCTACTCAAAATTTATGACGTATACTCTATTATTTAGGAAATTCTCACCAGGGACTTTTTAACAACATATCTGGGAGATGGAGATAGAAGAGTAGTTTGGACTGGGAAACCCAGTTTAGATATTATAATTGAAAACATAGAAGAACTGATTGGTTTCCCCGATCGCACTTCTCGATCTAAAATATAACAAACCAGCGCTTTTTATCAAAGGAGAAAATTCCACTTGCGTGTCTGATTCGTTGTTCCCAAACACCAGAAATCTTTACGAATGCCAAACTAACCAAGATTCGGAATGCAGGTCATTTTCCACACTTGAGCAACTAAAGATTTTATGGAAGTAGTTTTGAGTTTTCTCAGCAAACCTTGAAGTACTTAAGCTACTTCGCTGAAAATGAACAAGGCACAAAATAATTAAAGTTTTGGAATTTCCCAAAATTCAATCATATGCAAAGTACTAGAAAAAGTTTAACTAATAATCAGTATATATTTAACTTGAGTTTATTGCAAATTGAATTCAAATAGGTTGTCTTCTTAGTTATTCTATAGCTACAAGTTGCAACTTTTTTTTAAATAATGTTACTACCATTTGAATTAAAGATCTAAATAAATTCCTGTTTTGTTATTATACTTATTTGCTACATTTTTTTAATTATTCACATTTAGCATATTTATTTGTTTTTGGCTGTGATATTTCTGGGGGCTTAGTCCAGTTGAGAAATCTAGTTCAAATTCATTGTTCGGAACCCTATTTGCCTCCGATGGTGATTTGAAAATTATGTTTAGCCATATATGATGAATTTCTGCTTCCACTTTCTCCACATTCTTGGGTTGTCTTGAGCCCTTGCTCTATTCAAACTGTGAACCATTCCATTTATGGATTTTACATAAAACCCAACCAGGGTTCCAGCCTGATATTGAAGGCTACAAACAATATTAAATGCATGAAATTATAACTAATTTTTTTAGGTATTCCGGTTTATGTATGAATGAAGTTCTCATAGCAGTCGTGTCATTTCGAGCTTGAAACTCATCAAATGTTCATTGATGGAAGTGCTTGGATTCTCCATGATAAATATATCATGCCTAACAATTTCCATTTTCAGTAAAAAGTAGACGACATTGTATCTGTTTTAATTTTTGGAACAAAGGGTTTGTTAAAATTTCACCGCAAGAAAGGTTTCTAGTGGAATCTTATTTCCTTAAATTTAGTCATTTTAAAAGATAACATTCAAAACATCACTCATTACGGATTTAAAACTCATCTTAGCTTGAACAAATTGACAAGTTCCAACAATAATTTTGCACTGTGCCACCAAATTCCCTCCGCTCTCATGAACATGAGCAGTGGCAAGATTGACATATTCTTCAGAACTGCAATATTTCAGGTGGGATGCTATCACCTCCTCAGAGATGGTTTTAGGGACGGAGCGACTACAACAGGAGGTTTTGGGTTTCTTTATTCCTTCCTTGTCAACCTGGACGGAGGCTTTACCCTTGAGGCTCAGGAAGAGCTGTAAATCATAGCACCGATGATTTGTTTATAAAAAAACTCCTAATTAATCACAATCTAAAGTAAAACATTTATTACACATGAAATTAAGATTGATGGCTAGCTAACCGTCACATTTTATCTCCCCTTCGTTGGTTTAGCACAACTTTGCCTTTCACCGTCTCCCCTGGTGAGTACTCTAATTTTTAGGAATAATTTCGAAACACATTGTGATTCGAGGATAATAGTAATAATTTTAGCTAGGATTAAGATTTATTTTACGAAAAAACATTTCAACAATAGAACTGCATGAAATTGATTAAAAATCAGATGAAATTCAAGGTCAAATAAATTTTTTTGAACAACATTGAATGTTATGATGACAACTGCACTTTACCATTTAGTTTTTATTAAATTGGAGTGTTCAAGCTATTCCAATTTCATGCATAATTCATGAGATGAGTCATTCATTCTTTCATTCATAGTTTGAATGAGTAACATAATGTTATGACGCTTAAATGTTATTTGTAAAATTAAAGAAAACGAGTGCTTGCTTACAGTCATTTCCCAGAATTTCCCACGGAGCTGTTGAACTTTAAACATGAAAAACCAATCCTGTTTATCAAAGGAGAAAAGTCGTTTGACGTGACCTACTCTTCGTTTTCTCAAATTCAGAAGGTATTTACAAATGCCAATTTTAGTATAGTTGAGAATGGAGGTCATTATCCACACAAGGAAAATGCAGTAAAACTTGTATAAATCATCCAAACTTTTTATTGGACAAGTGAAATTATTCAAGAAGGTGGAAATGAATAATAATATAATAATAGAATCAAGCACCAAAACATTGGAATATAAAATACATTTAAGAAAGATTTAGGAAACTCAATCGAACGAAAAACTATGTTATGAATTATTTAATGCTTTGATGAAATGAGAAATAAATTCACATTTTTAAACTAAAGAGATGAAATTCAACTTTCAAAACGAACTTAATTGAAGTCATGACCATCTTAACCATTGATAAAATAGTTCCATCTTCAGAAAAAAACCACGAAAATACGGCTTAAGTCATTGTTTCAGGTTCAGCCCAAACAAAAATTGGTTCCTAGCTCTCTACTTGGAGGAATATGGTTTTTGGGACAGGGCGACTTGACCATTCAGCTCAAAATGTGTCTGCAATCATAATATTTTTGCAACTGAAAGAGTGCGTTGTTAAGATTGAAGGAAAACAGTGATAACAATTACTATAACAGTTGTGAAAACAATTTGTTCATATTACCCCATCGGAGTCTTTTGAGCGCAGAAGGAGCAGTAATCTTCTTACCATGGTTTTGTTCGCAAGCCACTTCACTTGTCTATAATAAATATAAGCTTTATTGAAATTTGCAAGGATTTTAGATGAAATAAATTGTACTGCAGTGGTAATGTCAAACCGCTAGAGTATGATACACTTAATTAATTACTACCAAATAAAGATATAAGCTCTCGTAAATATCCATATTTCGTAAATATTTAAAAATTATACGATAGTGTAATTCATACAGTAAATTAAGTAACTGAGGGTTACCAACAGACTGATTTGTATCCATCGGTAAGCTAGAATTAAGTTGCAAGATATTAATATCCCATTCGGCTGAAATTGCGAAATTTAAAAAAAATCAATATATTTAAAGCAGCGGTATTTTGTTGGTATTTTGTATGGTTACTGGAGATTTCATGATTTTGAGTTGCGACCAAAACACTGCACTATGGCAAAGGTGCAGTGACAAGTGGCAACATGTGCTGGAATCTAATGGGCTGAAGGTAGAAGCCAACTTTTCCCTTTGTAACGACAAAGATGCTGCAATTGTTGTAAAAAATATGATATGACAAATTTGGACAGGGATTTGCAAAACTTGGCTGCTTTTTCGTCATCCCCAACATCAAATTTCGAAGGAGCTTTGGAAAAGGATTTCAAATGTGCCTGTACGTAACGTGATAACAATCATGCCATGAGAGAAATACGAAGTTGATTTTGACGATTCAAGAGCAATACTCAGAAGGGAACTTTATGATGATTTTGTTACGGTGTTTAAATACCATAAAAGCCTTCAGGTGAACATTGAGGGATTTTGTACTGCTGGGCTCTTGATAATGATAATATTGAACAAGAACAGCGTCTCCAGCCCTACTTCAATTTGACAAAGGGTATTTTAGTGCAGAAATTCAACACCATTCCCAGAATCGCTGTTATCACAACTGTGGTAGTTTCTTTATGGGAAAACGTCCAAATCAGGTCTTAAATTTGGACATTTCGATCAACTCAAACTGGAAGATAACGAAGTTGAGATTCAGGCTAAAGCATCTGCCCTCATTTTCAAAAACATATTATAAGTAATCGGCCATCGGAAGTATTTAGCAACAGTAACGCCATTGGAGGTGACTTTGCTGGGATTATAACATTGGGAAGTTGGTTGTAACATACAAAAGTGGAAGGTTGGCCTCCGAATCACAGGATTGAATAGCAAAACGTTTCTTCTGCTTTCCTGAAATGAAACTCCAGCGTGTACATGTACGCGCGTACTCCACGATTTTGCATTCGTTGAGTACTGTACACAGACAGACGATGAACGGGGAAGCAACAGTTTCCTTTAATTGCTATATTTTTTGTATTATAGAGTCCTCCTCGTTCGTCATATTCAGTGTAGTTCACAATTCGCAGCTTTACTAATATGTCAAGCATAAAATCATGCATACATTGCATGTTATAAGATCATCTTTTGGCTTCTTCATATACTCTGATGTTTTTACACAACATACACAACAACAGTCCCTACCCATTATTAATACGCATGCAATACTTCCTAAGACATCAGATGACTTAAATTTGTTGTTCCATTTTTCCAAAGCTAATAACAGGATGCGAGAAAAGGACATAACGAACTGCTCTGATCCCTGTCAACTGTACGAAGGATTGCTTTTGACATTGTATTTCGTTTACATTTTTAAAATGAAAACCCGTTATTTTTAATGCATACAATTTGTCAAGCTTGTCACTCTACGCACAAACCTGAAAATGCACTGCGATGTGTAAACCTCATGAATGGCGGGTGACTATAATCAATAACATAATGACCATTCATGCGTCTTTGACGCTTCATTGAAAACGACGAAAAAAATGTAGGATCTGTCGTATCAAACGTTTAGAGCAAAAGTACAGGATTATCTCTTTATCAACTTTAATACAAATACATGATGTACATTCAGAGGTTATATACACTAGGATGAAATAGATTTGGTGTTCAAGAATCATTTATATTGTTTAACACAGAAATATAGCTATTTTTCTTAAATAGTGAAGATCTCGTCCATGTAGAGACAGACGGTTGGTATGGTCCCCGGCATAGATACTCGCCACATTTTCCACGTTGAACTGGCATAGGCTAAATTGAATTGAAAACTGATCTTTAGTCGTGTGTCATTCAACGTTTCCCATTTCTGTATCAAGAACATAGTAGCTGTTTTCCAATACAGGGACACACATAGGCGTAGTTATAAGCGCATACTAACTAAACAACGAAATCTTAAAATTACTATTAATATTTTTTCAACTTTCCATTAATATTAACAAAGCTACCTTACAATATTTTCTATTGCAAGATTCTTCGGAATTTGATTCCATACGGTTTATTGTCTATGCTAGAGACTACAACGTTTTGAAAATTTGTGAATGGAATCTAGGTACTATAATTAAAGGAATTTTTCTAATGCGCTGAGTTAAATATGACAGGATTATTGTTGCGTGTAAATGATGATTTCTTCTTTCGAGATGGAACAAAAAAAAGTCATAACTAGACTAGTCCTCTCGCTCAATCGGAAGGTCATATCAACGATAAGATAAATTCCTTTATAATTAAGCATGTTAGTAGTACGCCAATTAAGATACATTAATCGCCCAACCCAAAGCTATGTTTTTAAAAATTAAAGGTTTAGGAATTATCCCATTTTGTTCAAATTGCACCCTTCAAGTCAGAACCACTTTATGGAACAGACGGTAAAAGACATTGCATAATTGTTTTGGCAAACCACTCCCCAAGAGTTCCTCTAGACGTGCACGTTTTTTGTTTGTCTATAACTGCATCCATTCGAAAGATAAAGCAGTATCAACTTCTATTAGAATGTTAGTGTCGTTACAGCGAAGACAAGAATTACTCAACTCCACGCGATTTTAAAACTTCGCCAAATTGATGGAAGAGAACCTATTTTCAAAACGAACATTAGTTCCATATTACGCAAAAATTACATTAAATTAACGTCATCAGGTTTGTGACTAAAAATCAATCGCGTGGAGTTGAGTAATTTTGTCGTCGACGTGGAAAACGACACAAACTTCTTATAGAAAGTTGATACGCTTTATCTCCGAAAATGGATTGCAGATAGAGGACAAACAAAAAACGTGGCAGTCCTAGAGGAACTCATTGGGATGGTTTGCAAAAACAATTATGGCAAATGCTTTTAATCCGGCTTTCCACATAAAAGTGTCCTGACTGAAGGGGCAATTTGAGACAAAATGGGAGAATCCTAAACCTTTAAATTTTAAACAACATAATGCTTTGGTGGCGTAATGGTAATCTTAATCTGGGCTACTACTAACAAGCTTTCATTGAAAGAAATTTATTTTCTTCGTGATAAGACCTTCCGGGTGAGGAGACGCTAGTAACTACATACTTTTTGTCGCGTTGAGATTTCTGATTAGCTGTAGTGTAGTGTGTACCTCGATGACGAGTGGGGACAAAGTGCCATAAAAATATTTGTTTAGAGTAGCGCTGACGTAACCTTTTCTCAAACGGTTGCAATTCAAACGATTGCTGTTGTTGTATCAAACGAAGCATGCATGAAAAGAATGATTATTGTTCTCAAAACGAAGGGCTATGTCGCGATTAAGGGTTTTAGTAAAAATCAAAGCCTTTTCATTTAAAAAGTGTATTCTTCAAGCGTTATAAAATAGGGGAACAGTCAGATCCCAGTCAGTGGGGGTTAATATTGCTTTACATTTTAGTTTGAAATTAAAAGGCATGTCGGATGAGTTTATGTATCTGAGGTGAAATTTCTATATTTATATAGATCATTTTTATGTCTGAAAATGTTTTTCAAAAAACGTAAAGTAGTTTTGAAACATGTTTAGCCAAAATTACAGAGGGAATTAATGGCTAATTGTTTTCACGTGTGTAGATACTTAAAATTCGTAGTCCAATTTGACAAGTATACGGTTACGTAGTAGTGGTATTCATTGATGTTGTGCTCGCTGCTTAAAATGCATAACATAACCAATAAAATCGAGTACCCTCATCACTCAAGCACATTGCAACTTACACAACGACATTAGCACGCAATATCACTTATATCACCTCATTACCTCATTCATACATATGCGAGTGTCTCAAGAAATGACAATTAGAGTATTGCTTGACATAATTCAAAGTTGATCATAACAACTATCAAACGAAAATAATGGCATGTAATTAATCTTTCAGTCGTAGGACGAGGCGTAATAAATGTTTAAAACTTATGTGGTGCATCCATTATTTCTTCTGTTTACTTATCCGTTTGGTTATTATGATACAGATACAGATACATGATGATACAGAATGTGATGGCTAACGTTCTTCCACACTATATAATAAGACCGATTAAACTTTGTACAAATGAATAACGTTTTTCACAGTATCGTGCGATTTTTAACGAATTTATTTTCACTTATATTTTCGTTTTTCAAGTATAAATATACAACTTATCCGGTATTTAGTAAAGTTTGAGTAAGAGACTTGATTATTTATTAATTCACAAAATACACTTGCTTTCGAGGTGAATTATTGATATATTTACTTTTCACAGGGTTTAAACTCATGGATTAAAAATTAACTAAAATTAACAAAATTAACCCATGACGTGGATAGAAACTGTAAATAAACCCGACAATCCGAGATGTAGTAATGTACCTTTAGCGGATGTAAATTGCGGCTTAAAAAGCGTGTCATAAGTGAAATCCTCAATGGACTAGCTTTCGAATGATATATCACACCCTAAGTGTGTCATTTGAAAGTGCATGACCTTTGACCTCGGTTCGAAATTTACGATTTCAATTTGTAGTGCATATTTATAATCAACACTGCAGTAGCTTTCAAATGGTATATCATAAGCAATGTTGGTTAATTGAAATTCGTATCGTGACCTTTGACCCCGTTCAAAACCTCTGATTTGAATTTGCAATGCATATTCATCATCAGCACAGCATTACCTTTCGAATGATATATCATAAGCTATAATGGTCATTTTGAACATTAATCGTGACCTTTGACCCTGTTCGAAACCTCTGATTTGAATTTGCAATGCATATTCGACATCAGTAGAGCAATACCTTTCGAATGATGTATCATAAGCTATATGTGACGCTTATCAATTAAGTTGCGCTTATCATTGACCCTGTTCCCGTGACCCCAGATAACCCATCTACGAACTCATCCTCCGCTCTGACCTTATCTATCGATTGGTGAAAACAGAATTTCAAAATGTCAAACGGTTCGAAAGTTATCGTGTTGACAGACAGACGACGGACGACAGACGACGGACGACGACACACAAAGTCTTCTTAATATGTACCTAAAGGTACATAATAAGATTACTAAAGCAATTCTAAATGATTTTTTACAATTAGAAAACCATCCATCAGTTCATCCACTGCTGCTACAGGAATCTGAAACATTACACGGGATACTTCCTCTCAGGATACGTTAGCCCACCAGGGGAAGCCTTCTTTGCTGCTTCCTCTAACTTCATTTTATATTCAAGTTTAGCATTAGCGCTGACCCAATTGCCGTTGTTGTCCAAATAGCTGCTGGAATTGGAGGGGTCATGAAGGCAGCTGTCTATGTCTGCATTTGTCACAATATTTTCCAACATCCACTCCCGTTTCTGACAGAAATAGAGAAGTCATTCTTCACGCCACTTACAAAACATTATAGTTTTACCACAGTTTTTTACTTACGTTGCCTTCAGGAGGATTTGGGATTAAACCCCGTTCACCAAATATCTGAGTCAATGTTGGGCACTCTGCCCCAACTGCAAAATAATCCAGGAGTTGGACGTCTGCTAGTGGTGGAAGGTTTCCTTTCATCGGATCTGTAAGATGCTTGTACATTTCCGCAGCTGCAAGCTTTCCGCCCCAAAATTTGTCATCTATCCGAACTGAAATACGTTAAAACAGACATATATATCTAGTTACGGCTCAAACAATATAAGACATGAAGATATGAAAATAAAAATTCGCTCGTACCAACAGTTTGTTCATTCTTCACTTTGCAACTCCAACGGAATCGTGGCCCTGGTGTAATTGAATAGTAGTCAACATGTTTCAAATCGTCAACTTTTTTATCAACTAGGCCCAAGTTGTGAATGCGGCACAATTTTTGCAGTTTAGGGTCCACTTTATAGAATTGTTTACCGGGGAAAACGGCATAATTTGACTCCAATCTTTGAATTTCGAAATACTTCCCCATTCTCTCCAGAACATTAGCAGCCGCCAGCTGGACACTCAATGCATTATGTTCAGCATGTGCGACTCCTGACCAATCAAAAGGTGAAGGGAACAGTTAGAAAATGCGGCATACAAATTCATTGCAAATACGTGAAGAAATTAAAAAGAGCTCACCGCAGAACCTGCCAGCAAATATTTCAGTTCGGTGTTGAACTCCAATTTCCGGCCCCAAAACAGAACCGAAACTTCTCCACGTGTATTCCGGTTTCCATGTTCATGCAAAGAAACTTCAGAAAATTTTATTGGAGTCATCAGAATATGTTCATTGTTTAAAAAACGAGCCTCCTTGAGTTCATGTAATTTCCTTCTAGCTTCTTCAGAAGCAGGTCGCTGGAGCCCCCGATGGTTTGGAATGTTAATCCTTTAGGAGCTTGAGATAACTGAGAAATTTCCATTTGATGAGGAACGGCTTTGAAGGCCTACCTCTGCACTGTTCTTCAGAATTGAAAATCTCATTGTGTTTCGGTGGACCTTGAACCATATTAAATCCTCCCGACCGGATAGCTGGGACCTGGTTGCTGATTGGGTCTGGAAATAGGAACATTCAATCCAGCTTTTAAGTTTCTGTTTCCAACACCGCCATTATTGTGGACGTATTGCTGCTGCTCAACTTCCCCAACGCAAACGTTTCCAGATGTGGTGAACTGTTTATTCGTTCCTTGGGCCATTTGTGCTGGAGTTGAAACGAAGGCACTTCATTGGATTCATCACGCCATCGTACACGCTTGTCCTTGACAAATGTTGAGCCACTGCGTTAGTCCCAACTTCTCCGCATTGTCTTTTGGTGTGGGAATTCTGTTGGTTAGCTGTATTTTGTTTTTTCAGCGAAAAGTCTAGTGGCTGTGGTGTTGGTATATCGCAACGTGTGTGTCGCCGTAGTTTGGGCTCCCGGATTGGTATTGCTGGGAACGATGTTTTTGGAATAACTAGTTGCAGTGGGAAGCGGTTGACTTCGTGTTGGGTCAACGAACAAAGAGGAGGAAATCACACCACTTCTCATGCTTTGCGCATGCATGTTTTGCAAAGACATGTTGCGATTTCCAATGTCAGAAGGTTGTGATGTTCGTACGGAAGATATTGGCAATTCGCAACCTGATGCATAATATTCAGCAGGAGAAAGTTCATGGAGAATGGATACCCAAATCTACAATCCCAAGTTGTCTATTGTGTGTCACCAACGGAGCGTTACGTGTTTGACATTGTGTTTGTTGAACCGGACGGAATGCCGATGAGCTACTACGTATTTTATTGTTAGGTAATTGATTAAGTGCAAGAGCATCTCTGCTTACCGGCTGATTGAAAGTTTGATTTCTAAAGGTGGGGTTGACATTGTTTCGTTGAGATGGATTAACATACAAAGCAGCATGCTGTGATGGATATCTGTGGGCTTCCATATTTTGAGCAAGATCATTTCCCTGTGATTGAGCATGAACTGGATTCCGGTTAAAGGGTAACAAAGGAAAGCCTTGGACACATCTTTCAGCTTCAAAAGGCATTTGTCGAAGTTGCTGCTGACCCTGCATTTGTTGATGATTCCACTGGTCGAAGGGTTGTTCTTCTTGCTGTCCTTGTTGTCGTTGCTCTTCAAATTGTTGATCTTGGTATTGTTGCTCATCTGGACACTCCCCATATTGCTGTTGATCGAGCTCTTCTTCAAACTCATCTACTTGCTCGTCCTCGTGATAATATTGCCGCAGCTGCTGAAGCTCTCGATGTTGTTGGAGTTGATCATCAATAGCATTTGCATTAGGGGGATTGGGGTCAAATTGACGAGATTGTTGCGGGTTATCCATTTCTTCAGATGTTTTAAAATGTGAAATCTAAAACTGCAACTGTAAGGTAAGAAACCTGTTTTACGTGGTTTGGAAAGCACCGCTAAGGAACGCTATATAGTTTTCACACAGGGTACTCTGGAGTATCTAAAAATATTTTACTGTGATATTTGGAAATATATGACGCACTGCCACAAACTTTCTAGATTTGTAAGTACTCGAAACTTTAATCATCAGAAAATATTGTTTTAGAATGAATGTCAATCATGCGAATGTAATGAAACCTGTCTCAGTTCTATTTCTACGCCTCATGCCACGTCGCTGTTTCTCTCCACATTGAAACACGATGCTTTGAGCCATGCGTCATGCAATTTTCTTCTTTACCAGGGACAAACTCTGCTACTAGGTGCTTGTTCGGTTTGAACAACAAGTGAAACAGTGCGTATAAAGAATTCTAAGAAAAGTTATGTGCAATCAAACATGAGCTTCATCAATTACTCAGTTCTTATGCTTCGTGAAATTGGCATTTGGCAGGAAGGAATGATACTTCCAGTGTCATACAGGTTGCACGTATTAAAATGTCTTTTTGTAATTTCTGCAGCAGCACAAACCTACCTCACATAATTTGAATATGATGAAATTAGATTTTATTCGATTTATGATAACTGCAATAAATTATCTTTATCATTTCAATTGGTGTTTTATATGTTACACCAATGAATAAAAGTTGAAAACAACAGGCTTTGCCTGTAAATTTTCAAGAGCCCAAAGCGGCATAGTTCAGCTATATAGCTTGAGCGTCTGCCTGTCAAGCTCCATCGTCATGTTTTTCTAAACGAAGGGTAATAAAAGGGAACATAATGCTAGTCCTGCAACAAAACTACTGAAATTGATAGAAAAAAATGGTAATCACAACATTAAATTTTTAGCTGTGTGCCTTGGTAAGAAATGGAGAAAGAAGGTTATAAAATTATAGTTTTTAGAGTAGCCCTAGTACTCCTTTCATATTCTTGACATTCGCATTTTATGTCGTGCATGCAGAAAGAAAGGTTGGAAGAGTAAACATAATGATTCTTGCTCTGAGAAACGTTTGGTATGTAAAATCCATTGGAACTTTTTTTCCGACTGAGAACTTCAATGAAGAATTAAGCAGGCCCAACGAGGGTAAGACATTTTAATTGAAAATTTGCATCCTGAACAAGCGTGGAAAGATATCCCTGAAAGACTCCTTTATAGTGTAAGTTGGTCAGGGTATTAATCTTCAGTTCGGGGTATTGTGAGATATGAGCTACTAATCATAGGTACCACCCTGAAAGTACTATAATATAAATTATTTTAACAACTATATTTTAGGAATGAGACGACTCATCAACTCATTCCAAACTAACATCTGCACGAGTTTTAAAATCAAATATTATGTCCGAAAAATAAAATCCAATCATCCTGTTATCCTCTTTTTTCTTTCTTGCCATAATTTATTGATGATTTCGTGTCATTTTATGTACTATGAAATTCATTCCATTTGACATCGTATTCCTTTCACATTTCGAGATTGTTACAGATCATCCAAAAATTTGAATAAGCAAATAAATGAAGATTCGCAAAAATTCGCATACGAACAAACGCAGTCATTTGTTCAAGTTAGTTTACAGATTATTTAAGGGCTAAATACTATTGGCTGACAGGTTATCTTCAATCATCCCAATGGGGATTTCAAAGGAAAGCCCATAACTTCGAAAACGTTCTTCTCGTCTACAGCATTGAAAACTGAATCGCAATTTGTTGGGAATGTAGCTTAAGCATTCACAGTCCATGCAAAACAATAATCTACTTTTGCGTAATTGCTACGTTTGCCATTTGAACGGACCGGACTAAACACATACGTGTAGACGCTTCAATTATGAGCATTCTCGTTTCATTACGACATTTATCTTCCTGTGTTAACTCGGAAGGCAAGTCACAGATATTTTCATACACGGAAAGAGGACAACATTCATTCAACTTAAGGCACACGTATTGTGAAGAAAATTTGTTGAAGGAGCAAAGTTATTTTAAGAAGTTTATTTCCTCCAAATTAGTTGAAGCGTTGTTGTTAAAAGAAATAAACATTTGTCAAATCATTTTTCTTTTAAAATGGGACGTAAAAGGAAGAACAGTGGGTCATCACAAGTTTCTGGAAGAAAAAGAAGTGGGAAAAGCTGGCGTGCAATTTAGAGTGGTCAAAGACCTGGAAAGAAGGAAACCATGAAGAAAGTTCAGAAACTACCCAAAACGTTACTGAAATGAGTTTTGAGATGAGCACGGGTGGAACTGGAGAAGCTGTTGCTGGAAGTTCGGAGATGAGTCGTTTTGAAAAGAACAACCCCGGTGTCGCTGCTGAAGAGTATCAGAATGAAAATGCAATGGAGAATGGCGAAGAAGATGTAGGATCAGATATTCAGTTTCTTTCTGAAGTTGATGCTCAACCGGCAGACGTGAGGTCAATACGTATTGAACAATTGAAGCAGAAGATAAATGAACACCATCAATTTCTAGCTTCAGTATCAACTTCAAGTGGTCCGGGAATCGCTCCAGGTGTTCTACCTCAGATGCAAAGCAGCCAAAGTACCAACTCATATGCAAGTACAAGTACAAGTGAATCCGAACCTCCTCAAAGGGCGACGGAAGTTGGACCGGAGACAATGCTGCAGCTGAAGAATATGTTGTCCGAACTAGTCTCAAGGAAGTTGGCAAAATTGACGGAACTGACCCGTGCAAACCGCGAGGACGTAGTAACTATGAAAACTGCCCAGGAAAACATTCTGGGTGACTTGAATCAACTCATACAACGCTTTGATGACTTTGCGCTTCTCCAGAACCTTGTTTGGAAGGAGTTGGAGCAGCTAAAGACCGAAGTCTCGGATTTACGAGCACGTCAAGATGAAGATCGTCCGTATCAACAGGATAGTGCAACCCTAGTGGAACATCTAACAAGTGGAACTCCAGATGGAGCAGCAACTCCAAACGAGAACGTGGCATACGAAACACCTTGGTAAAATTAGTATTTAAGCAAATATAATTGAATCAATATTTTTCCCTTTAGCAGAAATAGTTGCATTCTTAATATATTGTTTTTTTCAGGTCTGCACAAACCTCAGTGATTCAAGGATTTTTGTTCCATCCCCAACAAGCAGTAGCTGTAGTGCGGATTCTTACTTAAATCTACGTTCCGGTCTGAAGAAGAAAGCGCGTCACGTACGTCGAAGAAATAAGCATGGAATCAACGGAGAGAGAAGTAAAACGGAGAAACACTGTTTAGAGTGCTCAGTCTTGACATCTTGCTAATCTTAAGACTAAATTATGGAGTAAATTGTGGATGAATGTATAATATGTACTTTTTTCAGTTACAATAGCTTAGACCGATAGATAGTTCAATATGTGGTTATTATGAATAAAGCGTTTTTGTCAAATGATTAAAATAGTAGAATATTTCATTTGTTTTTGTTTTGTAAATGCTAAGTATGAATTGCGAGGTCATCTTCATATTTCATATCAGTAGTTCGTACACAAGCTATCGAGACTCATGTACATCTGAACCCGTTTAATTCCGCTAGAAGTGGAAAATAGTTAAAATTTATTATAATATCTATGCATCAACATGAGACTGAACAACGTAATTACTATCAAAAATAAAAAATATAGGTAGTTTTAACTAAAATTAGCACACTCGGTTAAAGCAAAGGTGTTGCCAAATGTAAACTTTTAGTACAAAATAATCCATTATATATATAGAATTTGCTGACCTAGTCCAATTGGTGGAAGGCGCCTTAACAGTAGTTGAGGTTAGCCATTCCTCCATAGCTGTTCAGCTAATATCCTGTTCAGGTTCTCACATTCGACTTCTGTCTGCCCTGTGGTAGGCGAGACCCTCATTAATTGCACATCAAAAAAAGTGAAAGCTTTTCTACACTTGAGGGCCGGTGTAGTTTTTGCTATTTTTTTAATATTATTTTTCACGTTCATTCAGGTTTCTCTTTTCATATTAATTTGCATAACTGCTATTCGATTTTTGACAACTAATGAAATGCAAGCGCTTTTAGTTTGTTTTTGGGTATTTTAAATATACAAATGAGGATTGTGAATCAAGAAAATTTAGAAACACAGTGATGTTGTTTCCCAGCTTCATTCTGGACAAGTCTTACTTTTGAAGGTCATAATATATATATATTTTATGCTAGCAACATAACAACAGCAACACTAACGCTGTATACTCATTAAAATGTTGATGGTATATAAAACATTAGAAACGCAATCAGTTTTACGTATTATTCGATTTACCATTCGTATATTCGTGAACGGAACGTGCCTCATATCTCGTGAACTGGTTGGGTTTCACAACTTTCCGATTTATGAACTCTCCCAAACTACCAAATAGCTTTTTCTTTACCTCAGCTTTCGCAGTAACGAATAACGGGTTAATTTCAAAATATTTCAAGTCAGCCCTGAGTTGATGTACTTGTTCTGGTTTCCAAGTATTTTCCTTGCGCATTTCAAGAAAACGGAATCCTTTACAGCAAATGTTGAGTGTGGCTTCTTTAAAGTTGTCGACACTCAATAAATTACATACAACAGTAACTTCCTTTCCATTCGTCACGTAAAAAACTTTAGTTGCAAATTTGGTATCTTTTGAGTTGAAAACGTGGTGGATTCCTTGCAATCTCGAATAGTTTAGTTGACGAATGCTACTCGCAGTTGGGATTATTGTACGTCCAACGTCCTTGCAAATTTCAATTGCTCTAAATCCAGTGCCGTCCGCAGCGTTGTGAATAAGAATAACATCGTCGCTTATAATTTGAGCAGTTATTATGAGACAGAAAATATCAGTAAGGTAATCTCCACACATTGTAGCTTCCTCGCAGAATGACGTATGCGGAGAAAGTGGAAACAGGAAATCTTGCTCAACAATGATGAATTGATATCCTTTCCAAATCAAATTTGAAGCCAAACACACGATCCCCAACTTTGAATTTCGAAACGGATTTCCCCACTCGATTAACCACAAAAGCTGGTAATGGAGGCAGCTCTTTTTTTCATTGGAATTTTGTAAATAAGAGCAGAAGCCTTGATTTGAACTTCTACCTCATTTTCTTGCACAGGAAAAATGTTTTCCGGTTCCAGTTTCAAATTTGTAATGGAACATTGCTCTTGAATTACCAGCTTGAATCTGCCTGCTCCCTGAGGTACTTCAAGGAACTTGTTTGATGGAAAATAGCGTTGCAATTTGGGACAGAATCGTGTTCCATTTCGATATATCACCATGAGTTCCTTGTCATCACTTAATAGCTCGTGGTACACTTCCTCCAACTGTTTCTCATTCAAACTGTCACGTTCCAAATTTACGATTTTTACATTCGCCTCCATATTTTCAGTTTTTAAGGCCTTTGTAACTCCCCAAATTGTACTGGTAGCAAAGTTAGACAGTTATTTTCACGAAATCGAATATCCCTATGAGTAATTGTGAGCAGGCGCGGATAGCTGTGGAATCCTGAGTTTAGCAGTGACTCCGTTAGATACAAATAGGAACGGATAATTTCCTCTTGGTTAAACAGTCCTTAATATTCAGAGCCCAGCCGTAAAAATTCCTTCCAGATTGACGTTCTTGGAAAGTAGGTGCTTGAATAGCTCGCAAAAATCCTCTTCATTGTCTTTTCTAATACTTGCCAAACCATCCTCGAACTGTACTTCCAATTCTTTTCCACGTTTGACAACTATAAAACGCTTTGAAGTAACCCTTTTTAGCTTTCTCATTAGATACAAGGAAAGTTGGCACACATTCTCATTGCAAAATTAAAGCCAATATTTGGGCGTATTGGCTTTTTCTACAGTCAAAGATTCAGCTAGCAACTTGGGCAACCAGACTTCATTCCAGAGATGTGGCATCGGGTTACTTCTGTTGTCCGAAATAGATTCTATGGTTTTAACGGTTAAATAGATGAACTCAACAGACGTCATTACTGCTAAAACAAAACCAAACGAATAGACTAACTGCGCACAACCAGTGAATTTATTTATTCATAATAATCAATGCATGCGCTTACTTCAACCTCAGTTGTTTCAAAGTTGATTGATTTAACCAAATCATTTTCCTATTTTGTTAGGAACTGCAAGGCGTTTCTTTTCATTTGTTGCAAGGTTAATCATCATCATTGACGGAACGATGACGTCAATTAAAAAAGGATTGCTAACATTTTCATTCTGATTTGACGGTTTCTCATGTGGAATTTAACTTTCACCAAGAGTTTCCCCGTCAGACCCATTCCACCAACATTCAATCTACTCCATTTTTATTGACACTGATATTGGTGATGGCTTGCAGATGGTGAATTTTGGACTCGATTAGTGAAAACTGCGTCAATTTTTAAGTTTTGAATTTTAAAAGCTTTAGTACAGAATGAATGGTCATGTCTGTGTTTTCCGATTGTTACTACCCGGCAGCAAGGACGTTTCTAAGTACCAAGCTTCAGAGAAGATTGCGTGTCTTCCAATCTGAGTGCAATTCCAATCTTCTGGTCTCATGGTCGATTGTTAATTTTTTTGGGCTGGGGATTGCATCACCAGGTGTATTGCGATATGTGAAAAGGTTAACATCGACTATAAGGGGTTTTGTTAATCATAATCATGAAACTGAAATTAAGTGACAAACTATTTACTTTGCTATTGTACAGTTAATATTATGCAACCAATACCGTGTTATCTGCAGCCATTTGTGGGCCTGCTGAAGTCTTCTGGTTAGATATGTGAAGTAAATTGAATGGAACGGGTGTTTGCCAAGAAAAAGTGTTAACTGAAGCAAAATAGTATACTGCAATGCTGAGAATCGTTGCTTTACTTATAAAAACAAGCGAACAAAAAGACGAATGTGTACAAATCGAATGGAGCTGATGTTTTCAACAGAGATGTGCGAACGTGAAGAATGTATTTGGTTCAATTCAGACCTAAGCCAGTTCACCTTCTGCCAACTTGAAACAATAGTATGATTCAAAGTAAGCGATTATAAGCGGATGGTTTACAAATTCAGATGAAAATTTGAACTGATTTTAATCAGTTACTTTGAATGCTTGGAATATTTTGCATACGATTATAAACAACTTTGGTTATAATAACGCCGATAAGCAGCTTTCATGAGGAATATCCCATTCGTACTCATTTAAACGGACTTTAGCAACCATTTCAGTTCTCAATTATCGATCTACCGTTATTTTTCTAATTAAGTTAACCCGCAAGCCCGATTGAAAGAATTGGTGCATAGAGGTTTGGAAAATATGACGCAGAACGTAAACGATGAACGATAAAGTAAAAGTATTAGCGATGCCAAGCTTATAATGAATTTGGAACCATACACACCCAGATATAGCCATATTGGCAAAAAACGTCACAAAGGTTTCAAAAGTCACTGCTGAATTGATGGTAGAAGATGTATAGATGATCATGTATCCACCGTCAGGTCTCGATTAATAAATAACTCAATTGATGTACTGCAATCCCTCCTCAATTACCGCTAATCCTCCTCAATTATTGGTCATGCTGCACAATTACGCGTATACTCCTCTATTTCCCATTTACCATTGTGGTTTTCCCCAAACGATTATGGCATTTTTAAGTTGCGTGGTTTGTAATGGGTATAGATAAACTTTGTTACATGTACTGGAAATATACTTAATTATGTACGTGTAACGTAAAAGTTCGTGACGGAAAGTGATTCTTATAAAGTGGCTGCACCACTTAATAATTACTTTCGTCTATAAACCTTGTTTAATAAAAATAATCATAAGTAATACACTTCAAGTAATTAATTGTCACCAAACACCTCTTTTCTCATGATATTTAAGGTATAACTGTTGCCTCATTTTACTGACAAATTTGATGAAATAAGCGATTATTTTCATTTTAATCGTCTATTGGGACGATTAAAGGGAAATAGCTTAAAAACGCAAGTTCTGAAATTCGCGTGCAAAGTGATTTTTTACTAGCTTATAAACGCCTGCGTTGATTATAATCGCTCACCTTGAATGCTACTAGTAATGTATATGTTTTTTGTGTATACGGGAGCTGGTGATTCTTCTCATCATAAACTGGTTTCTTCACAGAAGTAACCAAGCTAAGGCATTAAAAACTTCATAGGACGACAATCGTTGTACTCAAAGTCTGCCGATGCTCAACCTTAGCGAAGCCATTAGCATGCCTGTTGATTAATTAACACATTTTATAATAAGTAAAATATTGAAAAATAATTGCGTTTGTATTTGGTTGTCGCAGACATTTGCATAATTAATATTTAGTCGTAAAAATGAACCAATGAAACAAGCTAGAATACTGTATTTCTAAATATATTGTCTGTTCATAATGTATAATAAACCCGACAATCCGAGATGTAGCGATGTACTCTTATTGTTAGCGATGTAATTTGTGACATTAAAAATGTGTCATAAATGAAATCTTCAATAGATTAGCTTTCGAATGATAAATTTCATTCCCCAACTGTGTTGCTTCAAAGTGCATACATTGACATCTGTTCGAAAGTGCCGATTTTAAATTGCAATGCATGCTTTATACCAGCATTTCGAATAACATATTGTAAGCTATATTGGTCTTTCAAATACTTATTTCAATTTGCACTACATTTTCGTCTTTAGCACACCAATACCTTTCGATTGATATATCGCATGAATGACATATCACAAGCTATTTGTGACGCTTATCAAATTTGTTGACCTTATCATTTGACCCTGCTACTGACCTAAGGTGTCGACTCGTTCAAACACAATTTCAAAAAGTCAAACAGTTCTAACTTTATCGTGCGTACGATAACGTTTGAGTATCATAACAATATACCTGAAGGTATATAATAAATTATTCAAATAATAAATGTTCATTATCATCACGTTACTTTTCCTATTTTGTAATTGAACCAGTCACACTATCTTTAGATAAACATTAAAATCACAGTAGATTTGTATTATAAAATAGATTTGAAATGTACTCATCGTTAGATCAAAATCAAAGCCGTTTTGTATTAAAAAAATAGCTTTCTATCTTTCGCCATTCTAATTGTTTCAAATGTTTGGAGTGGGGGTTCAATTTTTAAACTTCTACATAGACCGTGTCAAAATATACACAAACGTCTCCCACTCAAAGTTATGGTCCAGATATGAATTTCCATTAACAAAACCGGCTTTACTTTTCTGGATCTGGACCATCCCCAACAATTAGCTGGTAAAACTATTCAACGATAAAGAAATACCTAATTTGATATCAACTAACGGCATCGAGACGGGATTATGCTAGCCGATTATCTATTGGAAATGTCATCCAACGGCCATGATATTGCTATTATGAACACAGCTTTGAAGAAGAGATATCTGGGCATATATTTTCAGATATCATCTCGAATGGCCACCGG
>LJIJ01002544.1:0-25914 GCA_001718145.1 Orchesella cincta
CCAATTAACTTGTTGAGGCAAAGAGTGTCGACAAGATCAAGAACGCTCATAGCAATATTCCAGATGTCACACATGTCGCACGTTAGCCATGCTACACGGTCTTTGTCTCCTTTCACATCATATCACATTATTTCGCAATAATACACGTATCTTAAATCTTAACTCAATACCTTGCACTATTGCTCCTCTGATATATGTGAGACAGTCAAAGGAATTGCATTTTTTCAGTGAGGAGAAGAATTCTTGGAAGCTTCCGTCAAGAGCAATTCCTTATATAAACTGTTTCATTTTCCTTTTAGAAAACCTTTTTACAGCCTTCCATTTCTAGCCAAAGTAATCCGATTAATACTAGTGCACGATATATTTTATCAAATCAAACGCCTTTTTCAATCAGAAAATCATCATCACCTTCACTACATAAAGGGGAAGGTTATGCAGTTCCAAACCTACACGAATCTCTTTTCTAGACTGGTTGCATTACACCCAAAGGAACGTTTGCGTTTGTTAGTTGGCAGATGATGTGCAATCCATCATGCTCAACGCTTGAAAAATGTCCAACTGGAAATTTTGTCTGTGAGAAAAAAGAGGAGGATTGTTTCGCTCGCACGTTTGCATGTACCGTTTCGGATGTGCTTGCTTATAGCATCGGCAAGTGTAAGGAAACTGTTGAAGTGTAGCATTACACGACTTCCCTTTTTAATAAAATTTTACTTTGAAATTTCAGACTGTCTATTACTTCCAGTCTGCAGATGTTTGCTTTTTAGTCATTTTCATTTTCATCTCGTTAGAATAGAATGTATTCACCCTGTAAAATAAACTTCATAGGTTTCCATTTTCTTCCATCTGAAAAAATCATTTGGAAACCCATGCAAAAGTAGTACACTTAAAAGTTGTCCGTAGATCAAAAGAAAATCTATAAAATCTGGGAAAGAAATTCAATACATTCAATATCGTTATTTATTAGTTCACTAATAAATAACGATATTGAATGAAAGACCTACCTAGAACAATGAGTAAATGCATGTCAAGTGAGGCAATTTTGTCTGCTAACTGTTATGCACATTCACGTTCATCATAGAGCGGAGCAGAACAGCGGCTTGCTTGTCTTTCCACTTAGGGCCATCCGTAAAAATCGGTCACTTTTGACCGTAAATTTTGCCATTTATCATCAAAAATCATACAATGAATTAAAATTTAATAGTCACAATTATCTATCCAATTTTTTCAAATTTAAAAATTATTTTACAGAGGCCAAAACCAAAAACTTTTTGTAGATGTGAACGACGTTTTTTTGAAGATTTTTTGAAACTTTGAAAGCTTCTAGTTTGCGTGCGCAACCTGGGCAAATCCGTTCTAACGGCATTCGACTCAGAATATGAAGCTTTGTTGGTCATATTCATTCGAATGTGTGCCAGGTTGCGCACCGGATCTAGAAGACGTTCAATTTAGCATTGTTAAGGCCAAAAGTTCGCTAAAAATTTTTGATTTTCATTCTTGTCCATAAAAGCCTAATAATCAGTATTAGGATAGGAAGCACGGGTATTAGATGCTTCGTTTTAGCACAATAAGCAAATCAGCGATTCAATTTTGGAATTGTGAACCCCCGAATCTCAGCAGTAGGGCATCAAAACAAAAATATAAAATTGCCATTAAAATCAGCGTTAAAAATTGCATGTATGGTGCCACTTTGAACAAAATCGGTGACTTCATAGCAGACAAAATTGCCTCACTTGACATGCATTTACTCTGTAATAAAACATAATTAGCTCATCATTATCATACTGCTCGAGAAAATATATCGAGATGAGTGAATAAAGATAAATTTTGATTGTGGACTTTTGCAGATATTTTTATATTGGATGAAATTAGGTTTAACCATAGCTTAAGAAATTGAAAATTGTTGAGGCATACTCAAAAATCGAGGTTTTATTGAAATGTGAGTCGAGATTATAGTAAATAAGAGATTCTATTAAATGGGAAAGCAAATCAGGTGCGCTTTTTTTCTTGGTTGTTGATTTTCTTTCCTTACAGTACTAGTACCTAAAGTACTAGTAGCCTTGTCAGGAGACCCTTATGTTTAAATTGCGTGGGCTAGGGTGGAAAACGAGATGAAGAAGGTCTAATATTTCGAGTATACCATTCATTATCAAAAGTGTACATTTGTAAATACGTGCCTACAAGCAGGATATTACGAACATGTAGAGTTTCAGTGCGTGTAGTTGCAGCCTAAAAATATAGAATCCCATTAGGTTATCAGACTGTTTCTTTAATTTTCTCGGATTGCCTACTGTCTGGATTCAGCTTAAATTTGAATCTTGTTCCAATAAAGGCCTTAAGTTATCCCTTTACTTATGTTAACAAGGAGTTATAAAGGAGCTACTTCACATCACTCACATATTGTGTCTATGTCAATTTATTGGAGCGTACAGAGTAATGAAGTAATGTAAAACGCATAGTGATCTCTTTTTTTCGTGTTCCAAATAATGCGAATGTATAGCAATAGCATTATAAGTCAGGGTCAGGGTACATGTAACTACTTGTAATGTAATTGCCTTATGCTCATTATATTTTCAATGATAGAAAGGTTTGAATTTGGGACTCTTTGCAAAAATTCAAACAAGATCTTCAATTTCGATACAACTTTTTTCGCCTCAGTAGCTAATTTTTTGGCATTGAACTACTTTCTTGGTATCTGATGCTTAAATAGACAAAGGAACCCTTTCACCTTTTTGGTAGACACGATATGAGCTGGTTTTGCCGTAAGTTAGATGGGTACATTTTAGTCGCTTTCAAGATGGAAGTCGCGAAAGTACAAAGTACTCCTATTTATGAAAAATATAACCTTAACATTCTGAATATACCTTACATAATATGAATAACGAAATTCATATTATCAACCCCAGACGCCCACTCACTTTCACTCTTC
Source organism: Orchesella cincta (assembly GCA_001718145.1). Classification (NCBI taxonomy): domain Eukaryota; kingdom Metazoa; phylum Arthropoda; class Collembola; order Entomobryomorpha; family Orchesellidae; genus Orchesella; species Orchesella cincta. The sequence continues at coordinate 2,927 of LJIJ01002544.1, forward strand.
TCATTTTCCCCAATCTCATCTGTAGTATATTGTGTTGCTGCATATTTGATTGCTTTTTCACGTTCCATTCCATGCTCCATAGATAGTGTTTTATGTATGGCTATCATTTACAGTGAAAAATTTGACTGGAACACCACAACTACCACAAGTCTTAAAATTAATCACTCCGAGCTGGGAGAAAGCGAGAGCGAGTAATACAAATTATTATTTCAGGGAGAAAACCCAAAGAACAAAGAAACTGCAAAGCAACTTGACGATTCACTGCTTACATGACAAAAGGTAAATGCCATCATACTCATTTCCAGACAATGGAACAGCCATCAAACGGTTTCCCGTAAATAAATGCGATAACTTTCTAGCTTCCGAGCTATTACATTCAACATCCTTTGAAACTAAGAGAAAATGCATTTATTTTTCGTAGAAAACTGCAAAGGTGCAAGTAATGATAGATATTGAAAGTAAATTGCATTTCGGGGAACTGAGCAAAAGCGATACTCTTTCAAACCAAAAGCACATTGAAACTCTCAAAAAGATTGATAAACTTTAACAAAGGGAAGTCTGAAAGCCCTGTCCTGGCTGATGGTCTTCAGTGGCTACCTATATAATTGAATGTGGCGGAAAGCAAAATTTCCCTTTTATCAACTTCCGCTTCTTCCCATTCAGTTTCAATTAATAAGCATCCTCATTAGTTTGATGAATGCAATTGAATAGAATGCAAAAGTTATGTATCTTCATATAATGATGTGGTGGAGTCCTCCTACCTCCAGTATCCCATTTATATGGATCTTTGTAGAATCTCACAAACTCTTTAGTCAACTATCTTGAAAAACCAGTCCTGAACTTGACTTTTGAAAAGCGATGTAATAATGTAAATTGATATATAAAATATGCATATTTATAAGCACAATGCAAAATATACCCAAATTTCCCCATCCGAACCAAAATATGCATAAAAAATGCACATCGCCATTCATCCGCTCTGTGTTGTGATGTTGGGTAAAGACATCTGCATGCTCAGAAAGCTGCTCAATTTCAAGTTTTGTTTGTTGTGATTTTTCAATCAAATTAGTTCAGGTAACAATAAAAACAACAGTAGTTAATTGGAGTTTAGCTCGAGTGGTGTTTCTTTTTGAGATTAGGTTTGTGACTTTAAGCAAATTTGATATTTACCACGACGGTTTTTGTGTTAGAAAATGACTTCCAACAAATACGATATTCCAGACGAATGGAAGGGCAAGATCGTGATTTCCAAATGGGAACAGCATGGTTTCAGCGTAAAGGATAGACATACGGCACGTTTCAATAGACTCCACCAGGCGTCAAAAAGACCGCACCCGATACCTTTCTGTGGAGAACACTTTGTAAGTTGAAGGGAATTGCAATTATAGATTTGATTTTATGTTGATTGATGGTGTTTTAATTTCTTTAATACGATGAATTGACAGAATTCTGATGATGACGATAACTGGGATGCAAAGGATCCAGAAGAGGAGGTTGATGCAGTTGGAGGCAGTGATGATCGTGAGGACGGTGAACGGCTGGTGGATATGAACTGTACGATAAGGCCCAGAGTTCCGGAAAATTGGAAGGACCTACAGAAAGAAGATGGGATTAAACGGGATGTAGTAGGGGATTGGACTAGGGCGGACTTTGCACCAATTAAAATGGTAATTTAAGATTTGTGGAATGGTAGTGGGTATTTAAAATTTAGTTTTAACTGGCCTGAATTACTTTTTTAAGGTTAATGTAAATGTAGCAACTACCATGAAGCATCCATCTCACGTACTGATCGTAAACGCTATGTATTCAGTTCGACTGCAGAATGTCGTGTCTCCCACTGACTTCTTTTTGGAGTTCATTCTCGAACCTCCAAACGATGGGTGTGCCACCTGGGAGGAGTCCCTCCAACAGTTCTACAATGATCCGGAAAGAGCAAAAAAGTACCAAATGGTAGTGGTAGAATAAAAGAATCGTTATTTGGTTAATATTTTTTGTACTTTTATTAATAATGCAATCTTTCTGCAGCGCACCATCAGACCGTTTTTTCAACAGCAGTATGCATTTTATAATGAAGATACCAAAAAGTGGGAAAGGCTTCTCGTTCACGTGATATGTTTGCAAACCCAATGTGTTACCGCGTTCCATTTGGAACGTGTAGAGATGGTACGGGTTCCGTTCAAAAGTCTCTTTGAGTTACACCCGGATTATGCCAACTGGCATCGCTGCCCAATCAAAGGAGCACTGCTGGATGTCTTCCCTGTGAATCCAGCAGAACCCAATCCAAGCCAGTGGAGCGAAGAAGCCTGTGAGTTTTTTTGCAATTTTGTAAAGGACAAAACTTACTGGGCGTTAGTTGCTGAAAAGAGTCCACCTGTCGCTGCCGTTGAGGGAATGATGCCGAGACGACTTGAAGATCAGTTCATGGGAGCAACAGTAGTTTTGTTTGAAAGGGGAAAGAAGCCAACACCTCCTGTCAATGCTTGGTTAATTCAAAAAGGATACGCGTACGGGAAGACTTTAATGTGAGTTTGTTGCTTGCTATTTATTTTTACTAGCCAAATAAGTGAGGAGTGAGTAAGTAAATAAGTAAGGAGCTTAAGGTGTTATTTAAAATTTATACACTACGTCTTTCAAACAGGTCTACTTCTTTAGAACAGATGAGGGATTTCTATAACTTAAATCTAAGCGTTGAAGATCCGTTCAAGAAGACTACTGTGGTTGAACATGAGTAATCCATGTATGGACCACTCTCATCGTAAATGGCTCGTCTATTTTCTGTTCTACCTACATATATTTCATCTTTCGTTTTTAATTAGTTGATTATTAACTTAGCTCCAGTAGTTATTATGTGTTATGTTCTGTGTATTAATTTTTAAGATTAATCAAAAGTAAAAAGTTTACTGCCTATTATTACGCGTGAATTTAGACTCTACCGATAGTTATTGATTCAAATATTTGTACTAATTACGGTGTTCTGATTTTAATCACAGTTTATGATTTTAGCTTGATCTAGTTCTTGCTGCTACTTTAAAAGTATGCTGGATTCGAAGCTCATGTCATAAAACTAGTAAATGCAAACTAAGTTTAGGGGATTATAAAGATAAATACTTAAACCATTGTGGTTTGTTTCATGCCAAGTCAAGAGACGCTTTCAAGTAATATTTTACAAAATTAGGGACACGTAATATATTTAGTAGTAGTGTTCTGTGTTGTATTACAGTTGAAATTGGTTGATCTGCAAAGACATATTCAGGTTACACATGTTCATTTTAAATCAAACATTGCGGTTGGCTTAGTGTAGCTAGCTTTTCGAGGTAAGACTTGTGAGGGAAATATTATGTATTACATAATTTGCTTACATAACTTGGTTTTGATTATAATCCACTTGATACGCTTACATTTACATTTCTAACTAAATAATTATGTTATGTAGCTTTAAATCTGTTCGTATGTGTTTGAATATTTAGAATGCTTGTTTGTGAACTGTGAATTGAAAGAGTAGGAAAGTAGGATAGATATTAAAAATACGATCCACTGTCAGAAAGAATATATTTAATTATCTTGTCTGTTTTGATCGGATATTTAAATATAAAAAGTAGTCTACTGAACAAATACATATATAAATATATACATATTATAACAAAAGGAAGCACCTTAAATTATCAATTTCAGCATAAAGCAGGATATTAGCGGTTCAGTGAAAAATGCCTTACACAATATTTGATTTAATGAATGTTTTCCCCGTGTAAAACGGGTATAATGCAACATTTACACTTTCACTTTGAAGGATAAAAGCTTTCGTCCTTTGTATGAGCCGGAGTAATTAAATAATATTTATGCAATGAAATGTTTGACAGGCGGTTGCTCCTTTCAAACAGCTTTGTGAATGAATCATGAAGTTTTGGCGTGATCAGACCACAAAAGTCATATCATGTCAGAAGCATAAGTGGGTATCTGAGTTTTTGTTTGATTGTAATATCGACATTGCTTACGGAAGGGAAGGTTGGGAAAGGACTTAAAAACACTGACTGTACTTAAAGTGCAAGTGCTTTCGTATTAATGTATGTTCATTCTTATCTACCGCTGGTGTGAAAAGCGAGTGAGTTGAAGAATGACACGATGTTGAAAAGTTGTGGTTGCGGGTTGCGGTTGATAAATCAAACTCGAACTTACTGAAAGTTGCTCGTTTTGTTCTGATTACTTTGAAGAGCAAATATGCAAAGTGAAGCATGTCCAGATCATTTATCACATTCTCATCGCACTCTGAAATAAAAAGAACATTTTATATGTTTGTAGTCAAGTCAAGTTTAATTAAACAAAATTCATTTCGGGTAGTAGTACGGGTGTGCGTATCAACAGAACGAGTTCATGAAATGATGCATACGTATCAGTTTCCTTTCGACATTCATTCATTACCTTATCATTACGACATTGATTTTAAATGGCAACGATTTCATAAAACCAACATTAGCATACAGTCAGTAGAAAATTTGGTAAACAAACTTTTGCTATCATTGCATATCTTGGATTCACCGTTATCCATTCACGCTACAGATAGTCTATCAAATAATTTGTGTGCATAACATGGGAGTATAAATTTTATCTCTGTCAGAGGCAGACAATGATGCCAATGCAAATTAAGCATAATAGACATTCGCAGTTCGCACCCATACAACTATAATGAAACTACTGATCGAAATAAAATTCTTCTAACCATCATCTTGTATAGAGATAGACATGAAGAGTACGGACAAGCTACTATTTGCAATTGATTCATTTATCTTTCTCAAACTTTTGTAATGCCAAATGTTTCACTCGTTTCACTTTATAGTCACGTTTCTTTCCATACTATATTTTCATTATAACGGGTTGACGTTTTTCTTGCATCCCTTTTGGTTGATGGTGCTACAGCTAAACCAATTGAAACACGAAGGACGCTTGATTTTGCATACCACAGTGTATAATTGAAAATTAATAGGCAACTTCATTATTTCATTAATATAATCTATACGACCGGCTTATCGCTGGAATATGTGTATACGTACCATGTATCTAAAAGAGAAAGTTAAAATGCACACGTTACCCTAAAAATATAATGCAGCATCATATCCTGAAGACTTACATAAATACATAATATGTGGAAAATACATGTTAAGAAATTATCTTGTTTCTTCTTCGTGAAATTGACAAAAGTTTTTCTTGTGTCCAACATCTTGTTACAAAAAAAAGTTTGGTTTATGCAAAATGTAAGGATATAACGTGAAATAATATCATATATCATGATATTAACTTGTAAGTTTTTGCATAGCAAAAGTTTTCTAACGCTGCTAGAATATACATAGGCATCCGTAGATTTTTCATGTTGGTATTATTTGGCATATGTAATTGCATGCAAAACGATAGAAAGAGGAATGCTCACGATAAAACCTAGTGGCATGCATAATGATGTCAAAGCTTTCTGGTAATACATAGGCATGTAAATGAACAAAAGTTTACAAACTCCATTAGTTTTGCTGGAATCCATAATAGAGCCACTTGGCTTCATTTGATAAGATAGCTTTAAAAAACTATGATGGCTACCACGTGGTGGTCTAGTGTAACGAGAAAATTGGTGATAGGATTAAATTTTGGGGAAAGCTTTTACAAGAAGAAACCCGCAGTCCGATAAAAAAAGTTACTACTACCCGGCCATTCTGTATTGCATTGTATTTACAGCAGTACAGTTATTTAAAAAATGTACTACGTAAAGGAATAACGTACCTGACCTGACAAGAGCACCAATTTGTTGAGAATTCGAAAAGCAAAAATGGGAATAAACTCAAACTACCTCAATCTCACTTTTGAAAATGTTAAGACACACATACAAATGTTGTGCATAGTTCCTTTCTCTAAAGTTTGACCGAATCTTGGCAACTTTCACCTGCAAGAATTTTTACAGGTTTATCGTGGCATATATGGTGTAGTAGTATTATCCGATCAACGTCTGAAACTAACCAGAAAAAAGTTTAAACTACATCACAAAACGTTGCCGAAAAGTACGGGAGTGAGAAAAGTATAGATATAAGAGTTCCATTGTGACGATAACTACTCCACATTTACTGCCAGGTAAATATTTGTGTTGGTGTTGCCGTTTCGAAAGATGAAAGTCAAACGTGTGGGTTTATTCGCCAAAATAAAAGGCATGCAAGAACAAGTTCCGTTTCTTTGTTTGCTCATCTTTCTTTTTGTGCGTTCTTTTCAAAGCGGTAACAAGTTTCTATCTACTGGAATGTTGGCAGGAAGCAGAGCTATTCCAAAACGGAATTTCCTTCATTCTTTGTTCAGACCAAACTACAAACATCCTGACAGGATGATCCTGTGTTTGTTCTCTGAAACTAACCACAATTTTCTTGCAGTGGAAGAGAAGTAAATTTTTTTCAGATGAGAAATTCGACTGACGATCAGTCAAACAATCAAACATGGTAAGAAATTGGCACATTGCAATTTCATGAGTACCCTTTTGACAAACCCAAGTAACGTACTATGTCCAGAATTATATAAGAAAACATTGAGGACAGACTTAAATCTACATTTCATATGTATGTATATGAAATATCTCATGTCTCCATATTAGTTTCTATTACTTACTTGTGCAGACAATACAAACGCAAGAGGCTATGATTTCAAAAGTTTTATCCAAGTTTATTGTAGTAACATGAACTATTATCTGAAGTCTCTTGATTCAAAATTTCTGATAGTTTTCAGATTGCTATAGAATATAGATTGATAGACGGATATATATATCGTAATTTTAAAACCCTTGTATAAATGGCGAATCATTCTGATGTATTCTCAGACATGCATGAACCATTGTCGCACTTTAATTTATTTCAAACTTTGTTTAAAGTTTTAATGGAGTTCGTAATGGAACTAACGAAATTTTTATTTCCGTATTCAGAACTTGAGCGTGGAATTAGGCTAGACTATAGTTTTCGATGTATTTCATTCGTAGTACAGTACAGTACATTATAGTGAGTCAGTTTTATAAAAAATAATGCATATCCGGCAAATGGGTCGTTGTTCTTTTCAATATTTTTCTACAAGAGTAAATATTTTAGTATTACATGCAAGGCTCAGCCAGTCATTCACCTTCCATATCTCGATGTAGTACCCATGATAAATATGTACGGTACATAGACAGTTGATAGTTATATCACTTGGACTACATTTTGTTTTGTAATAAAAACGATGCTTTTCTTCAAAGCCTGCTCTTCCACTCTATTGTTAGCTTTCACGGAAATACTTATAACTAGCAAAGAAATCGTTATTCAAGTGTTTACTTACAGCTTACTCAACTTCAGTGCACCTCATGAAGTGGTGAAAACACTACTCGAGGGGATAAAACTATGTAAATATGACGATGACGGAGAAAATGTTGATGCTTAAAAATAAAGCCAATCATGAACCAACACCAAACTACCGAGATGAAGCATAGAATCATCGACGACTCGAACTCGTCACGGTTATACTATAAACTACATGGAGACTTGATACTTGCATGAGTTTCGTGTGGCTTTCAGAGTCGAAAGGATTTAGATATGGTTCTTGCCAATTTGAAAGCTTGGTTTCGCTCGTTGTGTTTGTATTAACTTTGAATGTAATGAAAAGCATACTGTAGGCAAACTTTAATGCAGAATTTCACGGTTTCATTTGCATCATTTTATAAAAATGAAAAGTCATTAATCGTGCCGTTTTATTAATATACTCATACATAGTAAGGATTTATATAGTTTGCTGGAAAATTTACGTCAGTTTGAAAGGAAAGCAGTTGGGTGAATTTTTAGGCGTGGACAGATTTCCTCTCAAGAAGCAGACATCCATATTATCTGACAATGAGACTTCCTCGGATGGGATATGCGAGATAAATATTTTATAGGGTAAAACACATGATGTTGGATATGATACGCAAAAGAGGCTATAAATAGTTTGTTGATTGAGCTCAGTTTTCCCATTCATATCTACACTGATTTGAAGAGACAGAACGAATTGAGTGTATATAAGTGGTTATCTTCTTCACCACAAGATAGATCAGATCAGCCACTGATAAAAAGCTGCATCAGGAATGAAGATTTTCCATTTCTTTCCCAGGAAGACGACAGTCCTTTCCCAACTGCTGACAAATGCAGGCCCATGCAGACGATAAAATTTTCAGATTATGGCTAAATGGCCCTATTGGCACTCGACGGGTATCCCACCCTCGATTAATGGGAACGTAGTAAAATCCACGACCACACAACAGGTCTGGGTCATAAAGACTGACATGAAGATTGCAGCGTTGTAATCGGTTTTGGAAGGTTGAATTTATTAGCATGCATCTCTCAGTCCTTTCTCCCAAAACTTTCGCCATCTTCCGTAGGAAAATCGATCAGGTAAAGTTGATGGGATTGAGAAAGGAAAACTCAGACATTTTCATGAAATGGCATGTTAAACTGTTAATGATCCTCTTCCTCTGGAGCTTATCTTTATGTCTTTATCTCGATCAAACCGTTATTTTTGGCCTTGGAATGACTTCCTCTGACAGCGTTTCATTCATGACACTTTCCCAAGCACAGGAAAAGTAAAGTGCAATGAACCATAAGCAATAATGAAAGTGGGTAGGCAGACGAGGATGATGAGGAACATGATAAATGAGTATTGCCAATTGTAATCCAAGTGGAAAACTGTGTAGAGTGCAGTCATTATAGCTAACACATAGGATATAGACACAATTTGGCTTTAGAAGTTTTTCATACTGGAACCCTTGAAGCGTGACGACATCATGATACGAAATTAACTGAACCTTGCTTGCCTCTCTGCATATTTTTACTGTTTCTGGAATGCCATTGTGTCAGGTGAAGTTACATTTTCGTCATAAGTCACTTTTCTACGATGAAGATAAAAGGAGCATGTTTGATCTGCTTGTTATTCACAAACATTGATTTCCAGATCTGAAAACCTACGCAATTTCACATGAAATGTTTTTAATTTACTCACATTCAGAAGGATTGTAATATTTTCGACAATTATTGCTGAAAATCTAATCATGGGACAGTTGCATATAAGATTTGCCATGCCACACACGTAGAAATGCTTTATATAGTTGTTGGTTGCAGCAGCTTATTGTGCCTTCCTCAACGCAACGTATTTGGTTGGTTTGGTTTGTTGCGTTGTTCCGCACGTTGTGCTTAAAATATCGTAAACAAGCCGGCAACAACGTGAACAGGAGGCGTAAATATATTTTCACAGACAGTTGAAAGTTGACTGTTCTTTTTCCGATTCCGACAGCGTTGAGTGACCTCCTGCTGCCTCCCTGCCCAGCTGTTAATTGTCCATTGTTAAAAGTGATCAGCAAAATTTTTTAAGTTTAAATAGTCAGTCGTTATCTTTGGTATCAATTATTGTAACGTAGAGTGAATCAAGTTTCAGATTTTAGAATCAGAGCTGCTGCTGGAATAGACGTGTATCTTCTCGTCCTTCCGATTGTTGAAAATTGTACTATAAACTGATAATTCCAACAATACAAGTAATTTATATATATCGATCATCTGTTGTGGGTTGAGTAAGTGAAATTATTGTATTTATTAGTTATTGATTGCGTCATGTTATCAACCAGTTAAAGTCATCTGATCATTGAGTTGTAGTATGGAAAGGTGATGGATACCAGATAAGTTGTTGATAAGCACGTTTTGTGGATTCTGAGTCAGTAGGTGGCTAACTCAACAATCAAGGATTTGCTCAAAGACGTAAAATGGAAGGTGAATCTAATGGCATGGAAGGGAATTCATCCCAGTGTCGAGCTGGATGTGGATATTTTGGCAATGCTGCCACTGATGGACTATGTTCGGTTTGTTACAAGGAAGTTGTGAAGAAGAAGCAACAACCTCCCACTGGCAGCTTGATCCCGGCACCCCAAAGAACGGCCTCTTCTTGTGAAGCCCGAACTACTCCACCCCAATCACAACCACAGATTAAGTTGGATGCCAAAGATGAAGATAAGGTGAATGCTGTGTGTGCCGTGGAAGCAGCAGATCCTGTGACGGAAATGAGTGCTGAATCTGAGTCGAAGAAGAAAAAGAACCGCTGTCAGTCTTGTAACAAGAAAGTTGGTCTCACTGGTAAGTACCTTGGCTAAGTTTAAAACGTGTTTTGTCAATTATGAAGCAAGTGTAAATTGCTTAATTAAAAATGTTGTTGTTTTTAATTGTAGGGTTCGAGTGTCGTTGTGGAGGCATGTACTGCGCAATTCACCGCTACAGCGATAAGCATGATTGCAAGTTTGATTACCGACAACTTGGTGCTGAGCAAATTCGTAAGAACAATCCCGTCATCGCTGCCGCGAAGATTAGCAAGATTTAAAGTCTTTATCGATAAATAATCCTACCTTTCAGTGATGTATGTATTCTTCTTATTGATGAAACAGTTGTGCAATTAAATCATTTTCATAAAAACTCGACTATTTATTACTTGTATTTGTATTGCATTTGCATTAGTTAAGTTTCCGAAAGTAGAATTTAACTAAGTTATTAAAGGTTACCTTCGGATTATTTTATTTTATGTGTCATAGGTTAGTAATTAACTACGGTACAATGTGGATGCTTGTGATTAAATGTAAGATCAAATGTTGTAAAAAAAGGTTTGAAAACAGATTCAGTTCAATGTATTCTTGATTTATTCATACAAAACACATAATTAATTACATTTGCTGTTTGGAATGTACCATCATAGAACTACCCATATGGGAGCTAGACCCGTGATGATTTCCAGATCCGTGGTCATTACTACCATCATGTTCCTCCACAGGCTCCTCTTTGCCAACCAGAATCCTATACTTTTTGGCAATGAGGTGCCAGTCGGTGACCATCTCAATTCTGTGCCTTTGCGACCCTCCAGCACTCAATGTGCTTCCTCCAAACCCACTTCCATGAAGGGATCCTCCCACCCCAATCAGCGCTCCTAGCTGGGTATTACTCACTCCCATATCACTCGCTGCCCTGTTGGTAACTTGCATTTTCTGAAAAATATTTTGCCACCGTTCCCTCGGCGAGATCTTTACAACCTTGGGTCCATCGGATTTCTCCCCATCTTCTTCTCCCTCTCCCTCCCCTTCACCAGCTCCCCACTTCAGAGCTTTACTGGGCTCCCTCCATTTCTTATACTTCTTGTACATCCAATTTCCCCAATCAATGAGGAGATTAAGTGGAGAAGGAGTGGCAGTAGTCCTATGCATGCTTCTAATCAATTTGGCCAAGCCAAACTTCCACTCAATATCGGATTGCGCCTCAATCCTCTGATAAGTATCAGACATCATGGCAATAAGCAAGTTGATGAGGACAATCACCGTTACCAGTAGATAAACTCCAAAGAAAATCTTGAACAACACAATCGTCCATTCTGGCTGACCCAGAACTTCGACCTTCATCTCGTTTGCTGAGTTGAGTCCAAACAGGGCAAAGAACAGCAGCTCAAAAGCGTCTATAGGTGTTACCAACACCCCTGAGGGCAGACCACTGGTGAGTGTCTTTGGGATCTTATCTTCAGGGAGCTGCTTTCTTCTCGGGTGAATGGGATGGTTGAGAGCTGCCATAACCAGGGAGAAACCAACCATGAAGATAGCCAGCACAGCCAAAAATCTGGCAAGATCCTTCATCAAATTCCCAATGATAATAGCCCATGGACCAAACAAGTAGTGGAAGGAGAGAAAGTCCAGGATTTGCACGCAAGCGAGGAGTATACCAAGACCTAAGAGCTGGTCCCGGATGTAGAGCACTGTTCCGTAGGATGCCTTATCAAGGGCGAAAGCCACGCAGTGGAGAATTAGCCCACAGTAGCAGGATACCAGAACAGCGACTTTGATCCAACCTAGGCCTGATTTGTCACTTGGATTATGCAGCTCAGCGACAAGTAGCCCTCCAAGCCAGATGAACAGCATCGTTTCAAACCAATACGGCATGAGGTTTGACCTTATAGGAAAAACTGGGTGGATTGGAGTGACACAAGTTAGGCAGAGCAAGATCATCAAGTGGATGTGGGAAGTGAGATAAGACATGAACTTTACTATAGGAATATTATGATGTCTGGGGCCAAATGGGAGTGAAAATGTTATCCAAACTGGAGGAACAAATACAAAGCTAAAGAAGAGAAGAAGGAGCTTCCAATCTGCCCACTCTAGTTGACCAACCCAAATCTCCTGCAAGTGACGCTGGACTACAGTATGGGCAATTACTTCCTTTTGCTCGTTATCGATAAGAACATCAAGAAATTCCATCCCTTTGCGGTCAACTGCCCCCAAGACTTTGCCTGCGGATTCAGCTCCAGCGGCTAGCGCGAGCAGCTCCGCAGCCATGGCTTCGCAGTGCTTGGAGCAGCGATTAAGTCTTTGGCTCGCTCTTTTTCTTTGGTGGAAACGTAAACTAGGAAAACTTGACATTTTGGCAGCAACATCCACAGGTGCTGGGGAAAGAAGTACGAATTCATCGATGGGCTCGTTATCAATGTTTTTACCACAGACGGTGAGATTAAATACAAAATCCTTGTCTTCTAAAAGACCATAAGTATCATGTTCCTTCTTCATTAGGTAGCTGAGTACGTCATTGTGGTTTTCTGCAGCAGCGAACCAAATGGCAGATTGACCCTTGGAGGTTTTGGCAAGGGGACTAGCTCCACTTTCAACAAGCAGTTTGACAACATCTAAATGACCTGCTTTGGCAGCACAAATTAAAGGGGTCCAAAGTTCCTTGTCGATTGCGTCAATTTCACCGCCTTGTCCAAGTAAAACTTCGACCTATTTATAACAGTAAAAAATATATCTTAGGGTACGCATCAAGATATACTAACTAACTAAGTATACTTATTTAAACTAGGTTAGGTTATAAAACAACAAAAATGTGCACAGAGAATGTGCCCCAAAGACTTCAAATGTTTAATTCTATAACAGATTTAATTTGAGTTATTACCATATGCTTATGTCCATTTACGGCAGCAATGTGGAGACTGGATTTTCCACTTTCATCTTTACTCTCGAGCAGTTCGGAGGAACGACTGAGTAGGAGACCAACAACGGTAGTGTGTCCACCTCGGCAAGCGAGATGGAGAGGGTTGAACCCAAAATTTTGGGTGGGAGCATCGGCCTGAACGCCTTCAAAATTTAGGAGAAGACGCACCACATTTTCTTCTCCTGAATAGGCAGCCATGTGCAGTGGGGTCATTTTGGATTCAGTACCGAGCTCGCGAATAAATGCAGTGGCAACTGTTAGTGGAGGGTCAGTTCCGGAGGTTGCAGGAATGAATTGGAGAAGCTCTCGAACTGTTTCAGTTTGCCCGTAATATGCAGCAATGTGGAGAGCTGACATTCCAAGTTTGCGACTTATTAAGTTTATAGAGTCCTCTTGAGCATTGCGAAGCGCTTCGAGTACCTATGAATTGTTACATGATACATACAAACGAATACAAAAATTAATTAGATGTACATATAAATCCTTATTTTAAAAGAAACGAATGATTATTTTCATACATTTGTGTGTCCATTTTTTGCTGCCAAATGGGCTGCAGTATAACCAGCCTATGGCAATAATTGATAATATACATAATTGTTGTATTTTCATTTCTTCAAATGCAATATAGTTTGAGAGGTAAATGTTATTACCCTGTTTTCATCGCTAGCACTAGCACCAGCTTTCAGCAGTGCCTTGACAAGTTCAGCATGACCTAGATAAATAGATAGATATACAGTAATTACTCCTAAATCCCTTAAAAATCAGATTGCATATAGTCGTAAAAATGTTACCTCCTTCAGCCGCGAGTTGAAGTGCAGTAGCATCTGTGCTCAAGTTTCTTGCATTTATGACTCCCTGTTTGTCAAACTTCATGAGCTCTTCCAACACCGCAATTGAACCTTGCATAGCAGCTAAATGAGCACAGGTACTTCCATCCTTTGTATAGCTGCTCACAAGCGCACTAGAAGACTTGAGAAAGAGCTTGATAACATTTGCGTGATTATTTTGTGCAGCTAAATGAATGGGCTTTTGTCCTTTATCATCAGTGGCATCAGAACTAGCTCGGAGTCCCATCAAAAGCCTACAAACTTCTAACTGTCCATTCTCGGCAGCTAAATGTAGTGGAGTTTGTTTCTTCAGAGTGAGTGCATCCACAGCAGCGCCATGTTCGTGAATTAGGAACAGGCAGAGCTTTGAGAAACCCTTCATCGCCGCATAATGTAGAGCAGTTAACCCCACCCTAGATTTAGCATTAATAAATGCCTTGTGTTCCAACAAAATCCCGCAAATCTCTTGATAACCATTCTCAGCAGCGAGATGTAGACCCGACCTTCCCTCAGTATCGAATACGTCCACTCTCGCGTGGTATTCTAGAAGGGTTTCAACGGCAGCAGTATGTCCTCTTCGACTAGCAATCAGAAGCGGTGACCAACCTTTGGTGGATTGCTTATTGAGTGCTCTTTGACATTCCACAGTTGATAACCTGCTTAGCATCTCTACCAGAATGTCATTGTTTCCTTCTTTGGAAGCGTAATGGAATACCGTTTCATTTGTCTCTTTGGTCTGTCTTGAAACTGATGCTCCACCATCCAACAATAGCTTTACAATGTCTCTTCCAATAGTTTCTCTTTTGAGGTCGAGTTCACTCTCTGACAAATGTATCTTTTTGGCGCTGAGCTTGGCAGCGTGGTGGAGTGCACTTTCTCCCTTGGTTGTCACACAGTTGATGTACAACTGGCATTCGTTTTGGCTCTTTACTTTTTTGACGTAGTCGAGAAGCTCTTGTACAACACGAATGTGTCCATAACGGCATGCAAAATGGAGTGGAGTGTCACCATCTTTACCTCGCTGTTGGGGGTTTGCCCCGTCTTCAAGCATGAGGCGGATGATTTTGAGCCTACCATGACGGGCTGCGACATGCAGAGGTGTTTCACCTAGAAAGTAAACCATGTATCATGTTCCATTCATGTGACATGAAGATCTCACATGATTTATTCTCAAATTATGCTATAATCACCATTTTCCATTGTAATGTTTGGGTTTGCACCAGATTTGAGGAGCATCAGAGCACACTTTTCACCACCCAGCACGCGAGCACCGATATGCAAAGGGGTTTCTTGATCTTTGCCACCCTTTATGTGAACCTCGGCACCGTATCCCAGTAGCGTTTCGACGACATTGGGACGCACTGCTTCCACTGCAATGTGGAGGGCAGTAAAGTTGTCCTACATTTGAAACATACCTTTAAAGCACCATCAAAATTACACGAAAGTCGTAGTTCATTAAAACTTTTATTACATTTGTCACGGAATCCACTTTCTCTCCTTTTTCAAGAAGCTTCGCAATCATGGCTGCGTGCCCATGCCGTGCCGCGATGTGGATAGAGCGAGCTCCCCCTTTATTTGGCATTTGAAGTGGAACTCCTTTCCGAAATAGGGCCATTGCCGTTTCTGGATGACCATGAAGGGATGCGATATGCATAAGCGTACTTCCATCCCGAGTTCTTTCGAATACGGATACTTTAAATTTGTCAGCAAACAAATCAATCAAATTAGTATGTCCGTTCATCGCAGCGAGATGTATAGGAGTTCTGTCTTCCTTGTCAGCTAAATGAGGGTTTGCTTTCACCAAGTAGAAGAATTTGCAAAAATTCTCGTCTCCTATCTCTGCCGCAATGTGTAGGCAAGTTTGTCCCAAATTCTAAAACGAAACAATGTATTTTAACAATTCTCACACTGCCCCTAAAACTGATTTAGGTTCCATTCAACAATTTCAATTCTTACATTGACAGCGTCTACGTTGGCACCAGCATCCACAAAAATCCTAGCAATTTCCAGGTCTTTTTTCTTCACCGCCAAATGCAACGGAGAGTCGTCTAGTGGGCCAGAGTTCATGCTCAGTTGGGCTTCGGCTTGACCTGCAAGTAGCTCTTGACATGCGCCCCGAAGACCATTCTTGAGCGCGACGAATAATGGAATATTTCCATCCGCATCTTTCTGAAGACGTGACTCTTTTGGCATTGCTGCAAGGAGAGCTCTTAAAATGGACGCGTTGTTTCCACCCGACCTTGAACACGCAATGTGGAGGATATTCTGCTTTTTTCCTTCAGTCACGACGGAAAGATCGGCCTTTTTGAAAATGAGAAATCTTATTGTGTCGTCCCTTCCGTGTATCGCTGCGAGATGAATTGGACACAACCCATCCTAAGAAATGTTAAATATCTCAATAAGGTTGCGATGCGCACTCATCTGAAATACACACGGTTTCGTTGCATATAGAAGGACTTACTTTTGCTTTTGCATTCACATCGCATCCCATTTCCAGCAAACGATCGGCAATCTGAACCCGATTATCTTTGATTGCATACATGAGAGGCGTCCACCCAGTTCCCTTTAATGAAAATTAACTAAATTTATGATTTGTTTTTCTTTAAAAAGTTATCACAAATTTACTATAATAGTAAAATTGTTTTATACCTCATCTTTAACACCAGCCAGGGGCTTGAGATTTGTAACAAGTCCCGAGTGAACTCGCTTCTCTAAATACCTCAAGTGACCCTCCACCCCATACCAATCCCCTGACTGGATAGTTGTAGTAGCCTCATTCCAGCAGCCGTATCCCTGATCGCATCTTCCTTCATTTTCTCCTCAAGTTGAGCAGGGTCCATTCCCTCTGTGTCTAATCGGACTGCAGGTGGCTTGGAAGATTTTTTCCACTCATCTTCTTCAAACTTTTCCGTTTCTGGATCCCATTCCACGCCCTTTCCTCCTCCTTCTTTATCTTTATGTTTTCTATCAATCCCATCAGGACCAGTCTTATTACCTCTTTGAGGAGACTTGGGATCTTTTGTAGTGGGACCTTTGGCTACATTTGGAGCTGATACTCTGTCCCAGTCCTTTTTAGGAGATTGACCTGGCTTCAATGCGCCCTGGGGAGTTGGAATCATCTTCCCATCAGCTCCAAGCTTTCCTCCCTTTTGTTCCACGTCTTTTTTCCATAGTTCCACTTTCTCAATCGCACCTTCCTTTGGGGGATACCTTTTTGGGGACGGGCTAAAGGAAGGTAGTTTTCCCCCACCTGGAGCTGGGGATTTAGCTTTACCAGGAGTTTTTCCAGGTGACTTACTAGGAGTTCGGCTTGGTGTCCTGCTAGTATCCAAAGGCCTTCCTGGTTCCCTTTGCCATTTTTGACTGAGCTTCTTTTGCTTTTCCTTTCCTTGTTGAGAAAGTTGACGTCCTTTCTTCCTTTCATCCCTTCGTGTATCACTTGTGTCTTTAGGATTACTTTGCTCTCTCTTGTCCCTCTTTCTTTCGCCTCCAGCTTCAACTCGTTCCCAACCACCGGATTTTGGCTCACTTGTATCCCTGCCTCGCGATCTGGATTTCGAATCACTTTGGTCTCGTTCTCTATCCCTGTCTCGCCTCGCTTCTTTAGGATCACTACGTTCTCGCCTTTCCCTCTTTTTCCTTTCTCCAACAGCCTCAACACGTTCCCAACCCCCAGATTTAGGGTCACTTGAGTCTCTTTCTCTTCTTCTCGAGTCACCTGGTTCCCTTCTGTCATCTCTATCTCTCCTGGGATCGCTCCGTTCTCTTCTGTCCCTCTTTTTCCTTTCTCCACCAGCGGCTCAACACGTTCCCAACCCCCAGATTTAGGGTCACTTGAGTCTCGTTCTCGTCTTTTTGGCTCTCGTCTCTCATCCCTTTCTCGTTTTTCTTTTGGGTCACTTCGATCTCGCCTTTCTCTTCGTCTACTTGGCTCCTCACCAGCCTCAACCCGTTCCCCACCTACGAGACGGATCGCTAGAATCCCTATGCTTTCTGTCATCCTCTTCCAACTCATCATTCGGATGAGTTGCTCCTTCACCCACAGTTTTGCTCTTGGTAATAACCCTTTGCTGTTTCCCCCCTTTCTTTTCTGAATATCTTTGGAAAGTGGAGGAACCTCGTTCACCTCCACCTACCACACTTTCTCCAAACTCGTCACTAGATCCTGTGGCAGTTTCACCAGATTCTCTTAGCGACTCTGTAAGCAACTCATCTGTACTGTCAGTCTCGTCAATGTCCATCGTCCCTGATGGCCCCAACAGCTCAATACTAGAATCCCCAAATTCTGAGGATGTTCTTCGACGCAGTCCCCTTCTCCTACCGCCTCCACCTCGGCGAGGAGATGGCCCAATTGTCTCATGGAGAATACCTGGTGGTCCATATTGATCGTGACTTTGGTCACTAAATTGTCTAGATGTTAGTGGTCTTCCTCGTCGAGGGGGTGGTCTTGTAGTAAATGGAGATAGTTCCTCTTCTTCATCAGCGTAAACTTGGCCACTCAAATCTGCCAAATAGCCGGAACGTGTTGTGCCAGTGTAGATGGATGCAGGTACGGGGATCCTTGATTTCGGGGGTTCCAACGCTGGAGCAGTGGATGGTTTGACAGGTTCTTTAGACTCTTCTTCTGCCATTCTGTTATATTCATGTTTTAATAAAAACTTGAGCCAAAAAAGGGATCCTGCATCTGAGCTGGTCAGATTTAAACTGAGGGCTTAAGTGAAAGTGAAACTGGGAAGGAGCAGACGTTTGGATATATAATAATGCATTCCAATCCAAACGCATTTTTAGAGGGTGACCGAGTTGCATTTTGTTCTATATTTTTTGCAATACGCCATTAGCTGAATATCAAGTGAGAAGGTTAACATTGATTAGCCCATAGCCTACTTAACAAAAGTGAAGAAATATGTTCATAAGACTTGTTTTATTTGGTGAGTCACTTTTGTTAGCGTAATGCAACAATATTATGGATTCCCTATCTTCAAGAATTCGACTGGTATTTAACTGGAATTCATGTGGGCTGCGAATGTATGCATTCGCTGTTTTGTTTTATGAATGAGAAAGTAAAAGTGAATACCAAAAAATATTATGTAGGTGCTGTGCTGAATGTTTTAGTTGTTTTTCTCCACTTATGAGTGTGAACTTTCTCCACTTTTCTGACCGAGAATTTCTGAAATGCAGGTTAGAGCGTGTGAAAGAGAGAGTGGTTTGGTTGGTATATTGGGGGAAAATATGAGTACATGACCTGACCATGATCACATTTTTTGTGTATTCGAAAACGGCAGTAATAATCAATCAAGGTTGACATTTATTTATCCTAATTTCGTCCTTTTTGATCGTTATATGTACAAATTAATTCCATCATCCATGTAAATTAATAAAACTGCATAAAATACTGCTAATATTATATAATATAAGGTCAAGCTCGTATGCTAATGGTATTGAGTAATGCATACATTCGTATTTCGTGCATGCATAGATAAAAATTACTTTAGTAATTATTATGTGTTCATGAATCATGATAATAACTATTGACCATGGCATGCGCATAAAATAAGAATAGACAATGAGAATCGAATATTTATTTGTAATACTGACCTTCTATAATTTAAATAATTTTTTTATTCCAAGCGCATTATCGGTTGTTTCCTAATTATGGAAAATTTAACAAAGACTTAACTCCTCACTCTTGCTTCACACAAATCAATTCAATTATTACTTGATTTTTTTCCTAATTTTTGTAAAGAATGCAAATGCATGTCCTTGTGCTTGATATTGCAAAACTCTTAGCACTATTTGACATTTTGACGGTACCTTGTTGGGTTTAAAAAATATCCAATTGTGTTACTTAAAATTTATGATGCAATCACATATTTGATATTTTGTTGCAAAATCCAACCTTCACATATCATTATAAAAGCAGAACTTGTTCTGACCAAACTTTAAGAAATTGAAGCATTCAATTTGGAACGACTGAGAGCTAACCTCAAACTTGAGTAGCTCCACAAGTTTTCAAAAAGATAAAATGGGTATTCCCCCAAGAGGTGGAGGCACATTAGTGGCCTGGGTCACTAAGAGCCGTTTCCTATTAATTATGATAGGTGTAACATCGGTTGTATTGCTGATCCTCCCGTTTTCGGGTACGTTAATCTTTACATTAAAGCTTTGGTATTGACATTCTTAAATATGCATAATCTTACTTGACAGGTGGATACGGTTCGAAACAGGCCGCCTGCAGCCGTTTATGTGGAGATTACGGAGAAGAAAGTGGTAGTCTGAGCGGACGATGGGTTACCGGATCCCTGAACGGACTTCCTGAACCTATACCTCCTCGAGTGGGACCTCCAAGACTTCCCTCCGCTTGCCCTGGACGCAGACCCTATGTTTTCTATTGTGATCCCGTTGACAGGCTCTATCCAATCAATCCGGTAATAATATTTGGAATTTAACCTTTCGAATTTTTTTTTGAGTCTTATTTTTCATGTTCTAATGACCGAAATTACAGGCCACAGGCAATCCATGGCCTCCAGGAACTCCGGGAGGCCCAGGTGGACCAGGAGGGCCAGGTAAAATTTAAAACTTTTAAAACTTGACGCTCGGATGTTTGACGCCTTTTGTATTTAGGTGGCCCACCATGGCCTCCAGGTTTTTGGCCTCCAGGGTATTTGCCTGACGGAATGGTGACTTCTGAGGAAGAAGGAGGACCTCCTAGTAAAATTATTTTTAAAGGCTTAAATGACCTTTATTTATTTGAGATAATAATCAATTATTGTGACTTTATAGTGCCTCCACCTCCACCACGACCACCTTGTACGACTTTGCTTTGTCCCACCGGCCGGGATTGATATCGGCAAGGAAAGGATTAATGTATTGCCTTGCTTCAAAACAACGTAAATTAATCTTTCTCTTCATTATGACAGTGTGCAAGCTTATTGAAAGATGATAACCCTTTCCCCTTTTTCCCTCACAGGTAAATACGTCTCGTACATAACTTATAAAGGGAAAGCTATCGCATACAATTTGTTGAATAAACTTTCTTTTACCCATATTCATTTGTTCTGACTTTCAAATTTATTTCATAAATAATTAACTTCATCACGAAACGCATCTAAACTTGAACCACAATTGATTCAGTTGAAGAGGTCTGTTTTTTAAGGGTCTCATTGCTGATCACCCATTGCACAATTTATAGCAAAAACGTTTGTCGAAATAAAAATCATCGAAGCATAAGCATAAAATGCTAATTATGTATTACTAAATTGATACCTAACGGATATCCATCCATTTACGCTCTGTTGGAAAGGCTTACAATATCGCTGGCACATTAAGCGATGTACCTTTATAATTTACGAATACACGATTTCTGACCTGGGTGTTATAAATAAAATCTACTAAAAAGTACCTTTCGAATGATATATAACACTCCAAGTGTGTCATTTGAATGTGCTCGACCTTGACCTCTGAGCCTGTTCAAAATCTCTTATTTAACTTAGCTATGCATATTTGTCATTAAAATTCCAGTAGCTCTCGAATGACATATTACAAGCTATGTGTGACACCAATCAAAATGGTTGAGCTAATTATTTGACCCGGTTCCCGTGACCCCAGATAACCCATCTACGAACTCATCCGAACTCTTGACCTAAGCTATAGACTGCTGAAATAAGAATTTCAAAGGGTCAAACGGTACGAAAGTTGTCTTGTTGACAGGCAGACGTAGGCAAGGACAGACTTTAAGGTACATACTAATAGCTCGGAAGGTAGAAAGTTATTGCATTTTTCGGGAAACCGTTTGATGGCTGTTCCATTGTCTGGAAATGATGCACGTTGATGATACGAAAGTACGATGCACGTTTACCTTTTGTCATGCATGCAGTGAATCGTCAAGTTGCATTGCAGTTTCTTTGTGTTTTCTCTCTGAACTAATAATTTGTATATTACTGTCTCGCTCTCGCATTCTCCCAGCTCGGAGTCGAGAGAGTGATTAATTTTAAGACTTGTGGTGTTCCAGTCAAATTTTTCATAGTAATTGAAGGCCATAAATAAAACACTATCTGTGGAGCGTGGAATGGAACATGAAAAGCAATAAAAAATGCAGCAAAACAATACACTGCAGATGAGATCGGGGAAAATGAGAAGAGACAAAGTGAGTGGGCGTCTCGGGCTGATAATATGAATTTCATTATTCATATTATGTAAGGTATATTCAGAATGTTAAGGTTATATTTTTCAGAAGTAAGAGTACTTTGTACTTTCGCGACTTCCATCTTGAAAGCGACTAAAATGCACCCATTTAACTTACATCGAAACCAGCTCATATCGTGTCTACCAAAAAGGTGAAAGGGTTCCTTTGTCTATTTCAAGCATCAGATACGAACAAAGTAGTTCACTTCCAAAAAATTAGCTACTGAGGCGAAAAAAGTTGTTTCGAAATTGAAGATCTTGTTTGAATTTTTGCAAAGAGACCCAAATTCAAACTCTTCTATCATTTACAATATAATGAGCAAAGGCAATTGCATTACAAGTTACATGTACCCTGACTCATAATGCTATGCTTTGGGACATGGATAAAAAGAGATCACAACGCGTTTTACATTACTTCATTACTCTGTACGCTCCAATAAGTTGACATAGACTAAATATGTGAAGTGAAGTAGCTCCTTTATAACATGATTTAATTAAGGGATACGAGCAAGGCTGTCTGCTATTGTTTGCATGATAATTTTCTTTTTTATCTTTCTTTTTTACTCCTACAAAAGTACAAAACTAGTCTTTCATAAACTGGAATATCTAGTTATAACGATTGTGTAGGCTTGTTTGATTTTCTAATTAATTTTCAAATGTATTTGAAAAATAAACTTACAATTTAACAAAAAATGCCCATTGAAATATTTCAACTTAATTTGGCAATCATTAAATGCATAAAAATCATTGGCTTGCTTTCATTGAAACTTTCTGTCAACCAGACATCATGTTTCAGTTTGTTCACTGCTTGACAAATTTGAACTTTATCTACTTTGCTGACCGTGAATTTCAGAACTGTAGTTGCATTGTGTGAATACGAACGTCGTTTGGTTGTGTTTTCTTATTAAAAAGTAGCCCGTACCTAAATAAGTGGAAAAGAGATAGTAAAAATGCTCTGATACTAATGCAC